>JAEANM010000057.1:0-53125 GCA_017656035.1 Myanophis thanlyinensis | reverse complement strand
AATAAATAAATAATATGAAATTAGAAATTTAAATTTTAAAATGATTAAAAATTAAAATTTAAAACTGATTTAAAACCCCAACTAATAATACTAGGCCAGACTGGCCTGTTGGAACAAATAGGTTTTTAATGCGCGCCAGAAGGTCCATAGGAAGTACATCCTTTTAGGCGGTGTGTATAGAGAATAGAACAACACCTAAGGTTTAAAAATGGTACAGTATTTGACTGGGCAGCTATTGTTACTTTGAAGATTCAATGATAATTAACAGTGATAAGCCTGAATGGGATGTTGGCATAATCTGAAGGCCTAGAACTTTATAGTATATAGCCGTGATGGAGAACCTATGGCATGGGTGCCACAGGTGGCACGCAGAGCCATCTTACTGGGCACACAAGCTGTCGGCCAACTTACCTCCAGATGAGCATGCCCATGCCCATGCATTGCACATGCACGCATACGTGATTGCAGAGATCCAGCTGGTCTTCAGGCCTCCGCTGTGCATGCGCGCGATTGCAACAGGAACTCCAACTGGTCTTCGGAGCTCTCATGCAAATTGCTTATGTGTGCGTGAGTGCCTGCATGCAGTGCATGTACGTTGCGCATGCAAAAGCTGCATGCATGTGCAGATGGTGCAGTTGCGCATGCAGCGCACGTGGAGGAGCACATGTGGATGGCACGCACAAAGCGCATACTTTTCGGCACTCAGTAAGTCAAAGGTTCACCACCACTGGTATATAGCATGATAGAAAATTATAGAAATGTATGGAATGCAAAATAGAATGACGGGGATAGTAAATGGAGCATTATATCACTGTCCCTGAGTAAACTTAAAGGTTGTGCAATCTTGTTTTAACTCATTCAATCGTACTGTCCTCTCAACAAATGCTGGAACTATGATTTAACAGCTTTCAATCAAGCACCTTTTTATTTTTTAAAAGTCAAGGGATCTGTCACTATAGTTCCTTTCCTACTTCCTACTCATTTAACCCCTTTTTTAACTTCCTGTTCTGACCTCCAACTTTTAATCCATTTTATGTGGTTGGAATCCAAAATTACCTGTAAATGAATTAAGGAAACATTTCAATTAGTTGGGTATAACTCACAGTTTTTCTTCTCCTTCCCCTCCCATCTTTCATCAGGATTGGTGGAAAGCTGATGCATTAATTGGAGATGGTTGCTAACAACTGAGTGAACAAAAGCAACGAGTGATGTTGGCTGGAGAGATCAGAAGGCTGTATCAGAGCATACCAAAATACTGACTACCTAAATATTAATTGTATATTTGTCATAAGGGTTCTCTAGAGAAGAAGGTACTTTTATTATTTTTTGTTGGGGAAGGAGTGCTGATTTAATTCAGCTTTCAGATGCTAGGAAATTATTAGTTAAGAAGAAAGGTTTGCAAGATAGTGATGAATGTAAAGATAAAAATGAAGGAGGTTTTGTGGTTTGGAACTGAGTCATATTCAGGCAAGGATATTGAAATGGAACAGATTCTAACAAACTCCTAAATCCTCTTGGGCAAATAATTGCATTTTAGCTAAAGTTTTCTCCTAGAATTGCTTTAAGTAAAAACAACCATGGTGGAAAGGTGGAATGCATTTTCTATCTCTTTAAAATGATATTTGTGCTATATGGAATATTTCTTTTGGGGGAAAGAGGATAAAGCTAAGGAGCTAAGAGATAATTTTTAAATAGTCTTGGGACAGGTCTTTAAGATAAATTTGGATGGTCTTTAAGATAAATTTTGAGATAGAAATGGATTTAACTGCTGAAAAGGTATGCAGATGTTAACTATGAAAAGTCTTTTCAACTTTGCAGATATTTCAGTGGTGAAATTCAATTTTTTTTACTACCGGTTCTGTGGGCGTGGCCACAGGATTAAACATCACCAAGCACAGAATTAAACTTCACCAAAGTTACAATGTCATAAGGGGAGAGTCTGTTTCTGAGAGCAAGGCAATAAAGATTAGGCTAGAAACTGCCTTATTTACAAGATTAATCCTCTAAAGTTAATCTTTACAGGATTAACCCTGCAAAAGGGAAAAAAAACAAAAGATTTCTTCTAATAACTGGTTCTATAGAATTTCACCTCTGAGATATTTGCAATAAAATTGCCAAAGTAACTATAAGCTCTATCAGCCTGTTCAAGGAACCTGGAAGACAGGCTTCTGTAATCTGTTGCCTTCCAGATCGTTTGGGCCATATTTGATTGGGATTCTGGGAAATGTCATCTCAATACTTTGGAGAAGAGATAGATATGACTAGATTTTTCCATAATCTTCTATGCCGAGACTTGGTGACAGCCAGATTTTAAATGTGGCAATAACAGACAGTGTTTCATCATGTTCTCCCATGTTCAGGCTTACTCATATCATATAGGAAGTCTTGAGTCATCCTTAGATTGAGACCCCAGATTATGAATTTGCCATTCAGCCTTGCTAAACTTCAATTTAAGTCTCTTCCTCCCTATCCAGAGTTGTCCAAATAACCCAGTCAGTCTCTTCATTGCACCATTTTTCTAACTCAGTGTAGAAATTTAAAGATCAATATCATAAAAATGTTGATGATACTCACCCTCTGTTGCTGGGTGACATTATCTGATGTCTTCCTGTAGGTGTTAAATAAGAAGAGAGAAAGGGCCTATGGCACTCTATAAAGGGCTCTATTCCATTCTCTCCATCAAGGTACTGTGGCTGTTCAGGAATAAGAAGAACCACAAAAATGGGTGGCTGCACTCTTGCAGTGGCATACCATGGTGGTATAGTATGAACCCTGGTTCAGAGGCGTACCATAGTGGATGGTATGAAAGCTGTGGGCAAATCTGACAAGTTTAGGAGGGCTAATTTTCCCTATCTCATAAAAGGCTACCAGGCAGGACAACCAATGCAATTTTCATCTCGTACCGTGGCTTGAATTTTAACACATAAGACACCTAGATATTCCTTTTTAATATTTTCCCAAATAGAATTACAGATAATTCTACAGAATATTCTTCTAGTTCACTATTTATACTCTGTTTTCTGCATGTTTAACTTTATTTGTCATTTAATGTCAACATGGAAGAAGAGGGTGCTTATGTCACTGCTTTTGGTAAGCCTTTCCATTAGATATAATTCTTAACTGACACAAAACAATTAGGGAATGACTGTATTTACAAGTTTTGCGTTTCAGTGTTATAGCTCTATTTTGAGAGACAGCCATGGAAGAAAAAAAATGTTGAATTGAGAAGATGAAAGGAAGATTTATAATAGTACATTGTACAAGTTATACTAAGTATCAGAAGTGAGCATCTGGTGAGGACTTGTTTTATAGGAATAGTTGAAATACTCGTTTTTATGGAGTATCACTTTAAAGGGAAACATATTTGTTGTTTCATCATTGTCATTTAAATGATAGCTATTTGTATTTTAATCTGCTCTCCCTTCAAAGAGCTTAGAACAGTGCATATAAGCTTCTTCCACCCATATTGTTTGAATGATTATATAGGTTAAAACATGATTTTCAAACACTACATCAAGATTTTTCAATCGTGGCAATTTTAAGACACTTAGAGTTCATCTTCCAGAATTCCCTGGCCAACATGGTTGGCCAGGGAATTCTGGGAATTGAAGTGCACACTTTTTAAAATTGTCAATTTTGAGAAGCCCTGCTGTAGACCAACAACTCTTAGTGGCTTGGGTAGTAAAGAGTCATTATAGGGGTTGTAGTCCAACAGCAGTTTGCAAAACTACACTTTGCTCATCCCTAAACAAAAATGGCTTTTGGTTAAGACACATTCTACAATTCCATGGTTTGCATAAATTTGTTGGAAAAAGCAATTTGTTTGGATTAGTATCACATGCCAAATCATAAATCAGTTTACAGCAATAATATGTAAACCCATTCAACATGCTAAGCCAGAGGTGTAACACATGATGGCTCAGCATGATGTCTAAAACTGGGTCCCAGGAAATGTTCTGACAGCAGATTTGAATTTGGGGCTCCTTAATTGCAGTTTGAGGCTTTTAGCCATTCTTCACATACTACCTTCATGAAACAATTATTTTCAGAAATTGATACAATGTTTCAGAATTCTCATTCTCTTTCTCTCAGCAGATAGAAATTGAAGATGCCATTCTTCAAATCTGCCTCAAGCCTTCGTTCGGATAATAGTGATGGGGACTTAGAAGGCATAGGTAATTTCCAAGAGAGGGAAGAGGATATTGTGGTGGTGGTGATGATGGAGACCTAGAAGATATGGGTAACTTTTAAAGGAGACTTCGAAGAAGTTATTGCAGTAGGAACTGTCGGCACTGCCAGATTCTACATTGCGGTTAGAAATATTGCAGCCTCTGAAACAGGCCTATAATATGATTTAAGTGTTGAAAGAGGAAAGCAAGAAGCTATCTTACAGTTCACGTTAAGTGTTCTTGTTTGTTTATACTAGGAGCTTAAAAACCCACTGGACTATGTCAATTGTATTTAAACTACTATTTGGCTTTTATGATAATGATAAAGTATACTTGGTCTCTAATAATGGACATTAATACTCTTTTTGCTGAGTATGAAAAGAAACTTCCACAGTTAGTTATATTCTGGTAGCTGATATCTGGATTTGGAGAAGATATGGTGCAATTTTGCCTAGCTGACTGGGACAGTGGTTGTTCCAATGACTGTCAGGTTGCAATCCAAAAGTTTTGTTTATCCTTCTTGCAAGCCATATCTCTAGCAATGACTTGAGAGTAACTTCTATTGGCATCCTTCTTTCATTGAGTTGATAATGCAACGCAATGCAATGCAATGCAATACAGTACAATACAATATTTTAGCATGAGAGTTGAATAACTGACTTTAAATTACTAATGGAGAATCTGCCATAATAATAATTCAAGTTCCCCCTGCTTTTCTATCCTGTTGGAAAGCCCTTTATCCCCATAGATCAAAAGATTTGGCAGGCAGTAGCTAAGGACTTAGAGCAAGTGTATTTTTGACATTTAGATTTACTGAAGGTTTCCCAGAATTTCATTGTCTATTTTATGTGCTGCAGTTTTTCTCGGTCTAAATCTATTATAAAATATCTGTATCATCTTCATTTCAAATATAGCTTGACAGTTTCATAAAGGGTATTTGACTGGAGGTGCTGCTGTGGTTTTGTTTCAAAAATGTTGATGTACTGCCTTGGAAAGCTGTGAAACCTTTAGAGAAAAAAGTTGAGAAAACGTATGCTGTATAGTAAAGTGTGCAGATATACACAGCTAAAAGAGTGTCTCGCTGAGCAAACAATAGTGCAAAATAGAATGGGGAACAAAAATAGAGGTAATAGAATCTTTGCATGTCTCCCCATCAAATCAAATGATAATATTCCATTAATTTTTCACTGGAAGAGATTGGGAGCTCATTCTCAAAACAGATTAAAATGCTGCCAAGGAAGCCAGCTTTTGAAAACGAACAGGCAAGAAATAATTTCTTTGTATCCTAATAATAAAGGGGCCAAAGAAACAGAACCAGGGCACCGTGGCTGTTTTCCACATGCCTTGGTACATTTTGTGAGCTACTCTTTAAGCTAGAGCTCTTCATTGTATATTGGTTTTGAAATTGGAACTAAATTAAAGCAAGCTGAAACACAAAAGTCCTTGCAAGCATATGGGGATAGCTAGAGACATGAGTCTCTGGTGGCACAAGGACCAAAAGAGTGAGTCATTAAATTGTGAGTGAGCAATTAAGTCTGCTCCTTGACTTTAGAATTGTCCAAAGCAAGAGAGAAACAGAGGCAGAGGGATGGAATAAAGCATGTATCCAGATCAGATTAGGAGCATATTTTTTTTTGCTTTTTCTAGGCAAGTATTTCACATGTTCAGAAGAAGCACCACCATTTTTATTTTCCAACAAACCCCATAGGGCCTATACATCCTATAAACTATACATCCTTCTAAATAAAGACAATGCTTTTGGACAAGCCAGCTTCTCATCTACATTTCTAATGAGATTTTTCTGGAAAAGCAAAACATATGGGGCAGAGGGGCTTGCCAGGTCAGCAAGCAAAGTATCTGTGGCTCCTTTAGTGTTTCTGAGCATTATGTTGCTTATCTCTGATCTAGACAGTAAGTTTGTGTATTCTCAGTTTGACTCCATGGCACAGAGGTGGGGAACTATGGCTCCTTTATGACTGGTGGACTTTAACTCCCAGAATTCTGGGAATTGAAGTTCACAGGTCATAAAAGGGCCATAGTTCCCTACCCCATAGCATATGACCTGAAATTCAGAAGGTGTCCTGGACAAAAGCAGAAATTATTTTCCCATTGGTTAGGTCCGTAGGGATATGTGTGAGATGATACAGATTTGGTATTCTTGGCAGGTGCATTGTGAGATTGGTGGAAAATAAAATATTCTGTTCTATGAGTACAAGAGAACTGTCCTTATTTTATGGCAACTGGTTACACTTCAGGGAACAATCTAGGCCAGAGAGTCTTCAAAGAGTGCAGGGAGATTGTGATAAGATATTCAACATCAATAACATATATTAATAGGGCAGGGACAAAATTGAATTTAAGTGGAAATGTCTAGTTCTCTGCATTCTTAAAAGTGCTTTTTGTAAAGTAATATAGATGCATTAAGTTTAGCAAAGACAGAAAAGTAATTGGTGACCACCTATAAACACTCACTATTTTTTTGACTAGGCACAAAAGCTGGAGCTTGAAAATTAGCTTGGTACAGAAAATTAATATTGGTCAAAGAAGATGCTGCCTGTCTATGCAGAGGATCATACATAGATCATATTGCTCAATACCCAAACTAACAAAATCTATTTATTTGGACAGAGCCATAGAACAAAACAGAGATAAGATTCTCAATCCTAAACTCAGTGATCTGTACCCCAGACCAGGTGTGATAAACAGGTCTTTCAGAAAGATTCCTACTTCACCTTTCAGTGATTGGGAGGGGATCTCAGCAAAAAATTACCATACTGAGCTGTCTTTCTTACCACTTTTTTTTCCTTTCTACCTGCTTTTCCCACAACATTGTCTCCTACCAGCTGAAGGCGAGTTGGCCAAGTTGCAACGCCAGTTCCGCCTTTTAGAAGGTGACCGCCATGCTTATGCCTTGCAGTCTCGTGAAACCATCCGCAGACAGATGTACGTATTTAATTGAACATCGTTCATCAGTTCTTCATGTCTCAAAAAACGTATTGTGTAACCTTCAGCATGTATAGGCTTGTAGGAGAAGCTACCTTTTCATTTAAACAAGAGTTAAACCATTATGACCTTATATTAGTGGCAAAGTAGAAGAAATTAAGGTGGTTTGGAAGATTCTTCTCACGATCTATTATATACTTTTTAAATGTCTCACTGTTATGTCTACTTCATTCTTCAGATGCATTGGACCTCAATTCCTATTTTGGCCATGGAGTTGAGTGGTATCAACTTCAAAGTACATAAAAATGCTTTCTTTCAAAAAGCAACTGTAGTTTCTATAAGACGTTTTACTTCTCATCCCAAAAGCGTCATCATTTCTGATTGAATGGTGGAGAACGAAAGGATTTATATTCCTTGCAGTCATGGAAGGACCACAAGAACAGAAGGAATATAAATCCTTCCGTTCTCCACCATTCAGACAGAACTGATGAAGCCTGTTGGATGGGGAGCAAAACATCTTTGAGGAAAAAAGAAAGTCCTTTGAAAGAAAGCACTTTTTGGACAATCATGATTTGAATCACCACAGACTTTCAAAACATGTAAAAAACATAATATGCCTAATCGAATAGGTTTTAGAAAGTATAGAAAATCTGCAAAATCTGTTTCCATTACTATTTTACTGGTATTAGAAGTAGCATTAGAAATAGTTTAACTTCCCTCAGATGTCCCTGTTGTTTGTTTCCAACCATAAACAGTTTAGCTGAGTAGCAATTTCTTACCTTATTATTTTCCAGTCCTGCATAATTTCATACTTTCTTAGACTCAACGTTTTTTGGTTAGCGATGACACCCGTGTGCATTCTTTGATTTCCATCTTTTGAGCTCTCATTTCCAATTTTGGCCTTTGAAACAGACTGGATGTTATATACCTTACTTCATGGCAAAGACTAAAAATTGAAACATTAAAAAAATCAGTTTCTTTTCCCTTTCCTTCTTCATATGCTGACCCAGATGTTGACATAATGCCGATGCACATAACAACTGCTATGCTCTTAGCAACATATAATTGACCATTGTGAATGCACATGAGTTGCTTTTATTTAATACCATGTGGCCATGTGGCCTACCCCACACAATGCTATACAAATGTACATCCATTTTGTAGGAATAATTGGTGTCTGCCATTATGTGTGCTTGCAGAATTGTACAGTATTGATCCAGGATTTTATCCATCTTCATCCTATCCCTTTAATCCAGTGTATTCCCAGAGAATCCAGTATTCCTACTTTCTTTCCTCTCCTTATTTAAACTACTTCATTCTGCCTACTATCAGAAGAACATCCCTTCCTGGTTTTCTATCTAGGCATTCAAAAATTACACCATCTTTAAGGGAATCTTGTATTTTTATTTCTCCTGCTTATTTTACAGTGACAAGTCCTATTATCCCAACAGTCATATCTGCCCCAGACAATTATGCTCACAGATTTCCTAATGCAAATATTGGAGTGGATTGTCAAAGCTGGCTGTCTTTTAAACGCACATTCTGCCTGAATCTCCATTTACCCTTCATTCCCCATTCATAGTTTGTGAAATACATGTTCAGCTGCATGTTCATAACCCTCTAATCTTCCCTTGCTCCATGCCACAAACTCTCTCAAACTGGCGCTGCCACCACTCCCAACCAAAATTCACCACCATCATCATGAACATCTTGTTCCTGCCCACCAGGCTGCATCTCACACTATTTTACCACCTTTGAAAATCCCCACTCCGTTTTCGTTGGACAGGGTTGAGGTCAAGCGCCTGGAAAAAGAGAATGAAGATCTACGATACAAACAAGGTGTGGCTGAGGGCCATGCCAACCAGAAGAAGGAAAAAGCCCAAAGTGAAACCCTCCGGTCCTTGTTAAATGAACGGGATACCGTGAAGGAACAAATAATGAAAGAAAAAAAGCGGATAACTCGGCTTGATCAGGAGGTAAAGAGAGACAGGATAAGACCAAGACTTATTTTTCTAAAATGGGATGAAGCAGCAAATTGGAGAGCTAGGATTCTGGGACTTTAGAAGGTTGCTGTAGTTGTGACATGAAAGAACAAGAGATTAGGGTGCTCATACAAGGTCTTAGAGGCAGTATGGAAGTGTCTAAGAGGGCTGTCTGCTACATAGCATCCAGTTGATGTAATGGGTTTTCAGTTTTTAAAATACTCAGCTAAACTTCGATCACATTGCTAAGAATTCTAGCAATTACAATCCTCGTATATTAGGGAAAAACCATACAGGCAGTCCTCAACTTACAGTCAGTTACTTACTGACTGTTCAAAGTTAGGCTGACCCAAACAAAGAACTTATGACTTGGATCTGAAGTTTCAACAGTCAGTCCTCCTTTGTGGTCACATGATCAAACTTTTGGGCACTTGGCAACATGGCCACATTTATGGCTGTTTGCAGCATTCTGTGGTCACACTACTGCATTTTACAATGGTTTTGCTGGAAATTGGCACTTCTGGATTTCAGCAAACCATGCTTAACAGATGTTGCAAAAACCCATAAAATCAGTTTGGTTGCATGACTGACTTGTTTTACGACTATCGTGACATAAGACTGTAATGTGCAGGCTTCATTATGGTCATATGTTCACGACAGCCTGTACTGTTTATTTTTGTTTTATTTTTAATTTTTGCAGATGTCTCTTTCACAAACAGAAAAAGAAAATTGGAAATTGGTACAGGAGTAACTGAATTAAGATTTAGACCTCTGGGTTAAATACAGGGATGAAGAACGCAGCAGGGTTTGGCATTTAGAGCCCAAGATTATGCATTAGAGCAAAAGATATGAAAGAATATGGATTTCTCCAAACAGCTTAATTTCTCTGGTTTGAAACTAACCTGCATTTTACCTCTATTAACTAATTTCCTTTCCTGTTGTTAATAGATCGAAACCTGGGAGAACCGTTTGGCTGAGCGGAAGCAGACGATGGGCAGTGATAGCATGATCCAAGAACAGAGAGCCCATTTGCAAAGAAAGATTCAGACAGTAGAAAACCAACTAGATAAGGTAAAAATAGTCAGGAATACCCACATTTGGTGCCAGAATTTGTGGGTGGTTTAAACTTCCTTCATTCTGCTCTCTGTTTCCAGATCACCTCCGAATTCAGTTCTCAACTCGTCTTGAATTCACAACTACGTGAGGATCTAGAAATTCTCCGAGTTGGACATGATCACTTTGAACAGCAGTATAAAGATTTAGAGGAGGTAAAGTGATTTTTAAAAAAAAAATATGTTGAATTTGTTAGGATCTTGGCTAACAGAATTTCAAGGAAGACTGGAGTCATGTTATAAATAATAAGGTTCTGTTAGAGAATTCTGAGATTCAGTTGCTTAGCAAGAACTTTTGTCCAGAATGGAAAGGTGTGATTGGCTACTTCAGTATCTTAAAACTGAGGTGCCAAATTGGTAAATAGGATATAATGAGCTTTAAAATGCAGTTTAAAGCTGAGAACATAATTTGACAATGAAATTCTGATGAATGAACATAATTTGATAATGAAATTCTTTATGCTTTGCTATTCCAATCTGTCAAAAATGCAAGCTGACCATTGTCCAGCCACCTACTTTTTGTAAAATTTCCCAAATGTAAGCTGTTGCATATGTATGAAATTACATGGTGAAGATTACCTTGCTTTATTTGTTAATGAAAACATTAACAAATAAATGGATTTCTTGACTTTTTCCATGGAAGTAGAACCTGCAGCTTTTGATGCCGCTGCCGATTTCCCAAACACACCTAAAGGATACTTTGTGCTTGTGGAATTATACCCATCATCAAGCCCAATTTCATTTCCTGAAATTTGTCAGAGTTTAAGAAGAAAAGAATTAGGAAGAAAAAATGTGTAAATAGGCATGTGCCTAAGTTAAAGGTGAGGATGTTTTGGAGAGAATGAAAAAGCCCAGTGACTGGGCTTCAAAAAGGACCTGGAATTTCTTATGCAGAATGGTAAGGTTGTGTTGCACCAAAGAGGTTTTATTTCTCTGTTTGTCTCTCTCAGGAACTGCAGGAGACTCGTAAAACAATCATCAATGTGGTCAGCACCTCCTCTGCAGCTTATGATGCAAGGTTAGAGGAAAGCAATGCTCAGTTACTGTGGGGAACCTGTCCCTGGATCTAGATGTGGGTTAGGGTTAGGGTTAGGGTATATTGCAGAGAGTTTATACTTCTACTAGTTCATGATTGCTGCTTAAATGCTCCCTTCCCTTTTATCTGTAACTTCCATTTTATTTGTCTGGTTGATATGGCTGCCTATCTCACCTGAAGTGACCCTAAGTGGTGCACATTAAAATCAGAAATTAAAACATGGTAGAACAATAAGAATACATAAAACAAAATCACAACAGTAGAGACATTAACGTACAATATAACCAGCGTGCAGGCTTCCAGTTACCAGGGAATCCCCAGTCTTGCTGTAAAAAACACATTTTGAGGTCTTTCTGGTCATAAGGTCATAAGGGTTGAGGCTAACCTCACCTCAGGAAGGATGTGTTTCAGAGGATGGGTGCCATAGCAGAAAAAATGCACCTCCTAGGTCCTGTCAGATGGAATTACTTCACAGAATGGGACCTGCAGGAAGCCTTCTCTTGCCCAAACTGAGGGAATGGGTAGATGTTGTATGGAAGAAGTGTTCCCTCAGATAACCCTTTAAAGCCTATGCCATGTAGGGCTTTAAAGGTCAGAAACAGTACTTTCAATTGGACCTGGAAGCAAACTGGCAACCAACAGAGCTCGCAGAGCAGAAGTGTAACATCTGCCCATCTACAGCAATGTTTCTTAGCCGTGGCAACTTAAAGATGCGTGGACTTCGACTCCATGCTGGCTGGGGAATTCTGGGAGTAAAAGTCTACACATCTTCAAGCTGCCAAGGCTAAGAATCACTGATCTAGGGATATAAACAATTGCCCTTGCCACTGCATTCTGCACCACCTGAAGCTTCTTGGTATTCTTCATGAATACTCTTCTCTATCCATGCATTGTGTGGCAGTTTCTTAATTATTAACCAGGCTTCCTCCAAAGTTCAAACTTCTAATATTCTCCCTTCAATATCAAAAGTGGCTATTTACATTATGTAAAAGAACAGTCTGCTTTGAGACCAGTGAAGTTCTATACTCTCTGCACACGATGTATGCAAATCATACCATAAAAATAATCTTGCACTGCGACTTTGCCTAAAGGTAAACAGAAAAGCTAGAAACTGAGGCAGGGTATACAGTTTAGGGTGTGTCAAATTTTTCAACTTTCAATTTCCAAACATTAGGGGTGCTCAAAAGTTGTGATATGCCTTGGAGATTGTAAAGATATTTTGGTTACTTTAATATAATTTAGATGTGCTTGATCAGTAACTACATACACATCATAACTTTTTAACATTTTGTTTGTTTTACATCATACGATGTACATGTAAAACACAACCATTATGGTTTGTAAACTGTGAATTTTGGTTTAGAATCCAGCCAAATGTGGCTTATTTGGTAAACCTGGATAAGCATATCATGGCTCAGCATGATTAGTGAAGCCAGTCTCAATTAACTGGAAGTTAGAGGTGGAGTATAGTCTCACATTTGATGCTTTCTATTATCCCCTTCCTAATCCATCTCAGAATATTTAGACAGGTTAACAAAATAATACAGTAGGAAAAGCTAGGAATCTGGATTCTTCTTAGAAGCCGTTTTGAGTCTAGTTTGATTCCCAGCCAGGAGTTAGAGCTACAAGCTTAGCAGGCATGGGCATCTGCAGCAGGTGGGCAGTGACAACACATGTGCCTTGACACAAATATATTATTTGTCTTAGGTAGGATTCATCTCAGATGTCCAAATCCAAGTACTTAATTGGGTTATATGTGCAATGGCGTCATTGTCATTTTGATGTTATTTCCGATGCCTGTGCTTGTAGGCTGTGATTCATGACATGATCAATGTGTTTATAGCAAAAACTGAGAAAGCCATAGAGAAGAAATCTAGCAAGTGTCAAAGGTAAAATGCAAGCAGTCCTACATAAAGCAGAAGTAAACCTCAGTTCTTACTTATATGCCTTCTCCTTTTGGCTGGCAGAAGCTGTTATTCACCTTGCTTGTTTGGTGTTTAATGGACTGCTCAGATCTTAGGTTGCTTGCTTCTGACGTTTTAAGCAATCCACTTAAAAAGATCTTGAGACTCTAGAAAAAGTGCAGAGAAGAGCTAAAAAGATGATTAGGGGTCTAGAGGCCAAACTGTACAATGAATGTTTGGGGGGAACAGATATGTCTCGTCTAGATAGTCTTCCAGTACTTGAGGCACTGTCACAGATAGAGCAAAGGGGGTCGACCTAGACTCCAAAGCACCAGAGAGCAGGACAGGAAGTGACAGATGGGAGATTATTAAAGAGAGATTCAACCTAGAATTAAGGAGAAATTTCGTGACAGAACAGTTAACCAGTTGAATGACTTGCCTCCAGAAGTTGTGGTTGCTCCATCACTGGAGTTTTTCAATAAGAGAATGGACAACCTTTGTCCGGAATAATAGAACAGTGTTTCTCAACCATGGCAACTTTAAGATGTTTGGACTTCAACTTCCAGAATTCCCCCAGCCAGCTCAATTCTGGGAGTTGAAGTCCAAACATCTTAAAGTCGTCAAGGTTGAGAAACACCGATGTAGAGTTTCCTGGTCAAGCAGAGGGTTAGACTAGAAGGGTCATTCCATGATTCTAAAACAAAACCACAAGGAAGAAAGGCAGGCACTAATAAGCAGGAGCGAAAGGGGGAGAGGTTGGAGCTCTAAATACTAAGAAAGTAAATGTTCAGTCTGCTGAATAAAGTTTATTTCATTGGCATTAGGGACTCCTTTCCCTAACTTCACCCCTTTTCTTTTTTTTCCACCCAAGCGGAGTATCCTCAGTTGATGTAACTGAAAGGTCCCTAGGCTAGATAAGCTGGGATTCAAATTTAGCAGAAGTCCTTTTAATTTAATTAGAGATGCCAGGAATTCAGCCTGCGCTCATACCATGGTGAGAAGGTTGCTGGGATAAAGTTTGGATGGAGTTTTCTGGCCCCTGGGTGCTTTTGGCTTCTTTGCAAAGAGAATCATCTGTGCCCTGACCTTACAAAGAGACGTTAGGAACTGGGATTCTTGGTTCTTCCTATCTTTGAAATCTTGCCCTTATTTACTCCTTGGGATAAATGTAGGGATGAAGCTCATGCCCGTTTGGGCCAGCTGCGGGACAAAGCAGAGAAGGACTTAAAGCAGTATGTCTCTGAGATGAAAGAATTGGAGCGCTTCCTGGAGAATGACCGGCGCACGTCTAAATTCGTCAACACCAAGCTGCAGGAAAGGACTTTCACTGAAGAAGCACTGAAAGCCAAGGCAAAGAAACGTACGGTGTATTTATTGTGCATATGGTTGACTTGCAGGTTTCCATCTTTAGCGGGGGAAGGTGACTTTGAAGCTGTAGAAAGGAAGCTCTGAGCCAAGAAGGATGTATTGATTTAAAAGCAAGTGGTTCTGGCATTCAGCCTTTCTGGGTTACTGCCCCTGTTAAGTTACTTGAAGCCAGCCATTTTATTTATTTATTAAATTTATACGCTGTCCATCTCACTATCAAGCGGCTTGCAATGCCATAAATAACAGTATAAAGAAGTTCAAAGATTAAAAGCATTAAAATATGTATTTATTTATTTATAAAATTTATTGGCTGCTCATCTTACTGAAGGGTAATTCTGGGCAGTTTACAGTTACACATTAGTTAAAACAAAAAATGTTAAAATCAAACTTTACAACCAAAGACACATGAGGAGGGTGGGGGTGGAATGATGGGAGGATAGGTGGGATCTGTTATTACTCAATCAAACACCGCCATTGCGCTGATCCCTCAACTGGAGCCCCAGGCCAACTGGCCCAGCCACGTCTTTAGCCCTGTATGAAAAAATAGGAGGGTTAGTGCCAACCTCACATCAGAGGGCGAGATATTGGGCGCTGAAAGTTAAAACTTTACAATTAATAACAAAGTGGCTAAAAAGAACCAACACATAACCATTACGAATTATTTACTCAAGTGTTTTTTGCTTCTGGTACAGGATGGGGGGGGCCTGTAAAGAAAGGTCAGTTGGTTGTCAGAAGAAGTTTAGACAGTTTAGCAATGAAAAGAAGATGCAGGCTTCATTCACATGTGTAGATTTTAAATGAAGTTGAAGAAATGGGCAAATGCCTCTTCAAAGAGGGTGCTTAGAAACACTGTAAGAATTGTTTAAAATCAATATTCTATTGTTTGATGAATTGGGAAGGCCTTTGGATCAAGCTTGATACTGTTGCTGGTCCATAAACTGCAGTGATTCTAGATGGGGATAGCTTGTCTCCAGTGGTCTCTTTTCCAATAGCCTGATGATTTGGTTACTGTAATGCAGTGGTGGACATCTGGGATCCTCTGAGAGACTGCCGGATGTTATCTAATCGCAGTTTTTAATAAGACAGAAGGAAGGGGGGAAATTATCACAGATGTGACTCGGGATGACCATATTAAATATGAACGAAAGCAAATCCAGCTTTTGTCATGATCACACATACTCCTTTTCAAACGTCTAGTACAGCAACTCTTGCCAGGTTTGGCATTCAGTGTGGAAAAAAAAATATTAAAAATGTATTGATGAAGCAATCTCATGGTAACATAAATGTTTTGGATCTGCTGAAATGTGATTAAATTGTAATGGTTCTCTTTTTATTTGTAATGCATGTTGGGTCTTTAGGCCCTTATGAAGGGACAGGTTTCAACTGTTTCTGAGCAGTTGAAGGAGATTTAGCACATGCAGTGTTAGAGCAAGAATGAGATCCTTTCTTTCATTTCCCCCCCTCCCCTCTCAATAGAAGAAGAACGCAGACGGAAAGACAGCGAGGAAGAGCTGCTTGAATCTTACAGCAATGCTTTTGATAAACTCCTGGAGCTCACTGGTTCAAAAGATCTGAATATGGCTCTGGATACATTTGTCAAAGGTGATGAATGTGAATGGCTGTTCATTTTTTTGTTTTTTTAAGGATCATTTTGTATTAGTTAATGTTCACTGCCTCGGCCTACCAAAGTCGGTTGGCTGAGAAGAGCCCACTGGCTGAGCCATTTGGGAGCCATCCCCCTTCCAGTGCTCCTTGAATATTTGGGTCCTGATTATGAATACATTGGTTGCTATAATGTTTATCCTTCTCTCTATAGATAGGGACAGGAATTTTGCTCAATTCAACTATGTCAATGAGCAAAACAGCCAGAAGGACCGACTATGGGAAGAAATTCATGAGGTGAGCAGAAAATATTATCTCTCCTTTCCTTTCTCCTTTCTCTTTTTTATTTTCAAGAAGGGCAGTATTTTTTCTAGGTGACTGCCTCTGTGACTTTACCAGCCACTGAACTGAAATGCTATCCACCCATCTTTGAATTAGCAGAAATTTATAAATGCATATATGCATATGGATGTTTTCTGTTATTCCCTGTTAGGAATAATTGGAGTATCCCAGGCCTCCATTCTAGGCTCTGCACATTCAACATATTTATAAACTTGTTAGATGAGGAGTTGGCAAATATCGTTGTCAAGTTCGTAGATCTAGCAATATCAAATCTCTTAGACTTATATACAGCTTCACAATGCTTTACAGCTCTCTCTTAGCAGTTTACAAAGTCAGCATATACTGGCCCCAACAATCCGGGTCCTCATTTTACTGACCTTAGAAGGATGGAAGACTGAGACAGCCAGAATCGAACTCCTGGCATTGGGCAGAATTGGCTTGCAGTACTCCATTCCCACCACTGCGCCATCATGGCTGTGCAATAAAGATGAAGGCAATATCAGAATTCAGAAGTATTTTACAAATGGAAAGTTGGTTGAAATTCATCCTGCTATTGTTAAGACCAAGCAAAATCTTAAATTTAGATAGAACAAATCAAAGGCACATGGGGGAGGATTCTAAATAAACAACAAATAAATAGGAAGTTGTATGTGTGAAAACAATCTGAGTGGCTTGATAAATTTAACAGTTTAACAGCTGCAGACAGGAAGGCACTACAGAGAGTGATTAATTCGGCACAAGAAACCATTAGTTGCCCCCTAGCACCACTGGATGACATTGTCAGATCTCATTGTTTCAGCAGAGTAAGGAAGATACTTAGGGATGATTCACACCCTGGACAGTGTCTTTTTTCACTTTTATGATAAGGCAGAAGACACAGAAGTATAGCCAGCCGGACAAACAGGTTTAAAAACAGCTTCTACCATGGGCTGTCGGACTCCTAAACACAATATAGCACCACAAATTTCACTAAAGCCAGTGTGGTGTGTAAATACCTACACCATAATATAAGATCATACACCAGAATAACATAAATGTTGCACAGAATATGACGTACATATGGAAACGTATGACTAGGTTTCCCCCCCCCCCCCAACTATTTGTGTAAGGTATATTATTCATGTTGTCTTGTATTTTTGTATGGGCTGCACCAATAGAGGCTAAACCAATTTTGTTGCATACATGATGTAAAATGACAATAAAGGTTTTGAATTTTGAACTTGAACTAAATCACAAGCCAAACATGAGCCAATAGTAGTGTGATGTAGCTGCAAAAAAAAAAAAAAAAAAGCAAATGCCATTCTAAGCTGCTACAACAAAAGTGCAAGAGAGAATTTGTCATTCCTCTATTTTGCAGTAGGTCTAGAATATTTTAGGAAGCAGTGTCAATGTCAGACTGGAACATGTGAATGGGAGATGGTGAGGGCCTTGGAAATAGCAATGGGAACAGTTCAGTGGTGGAATTCAATTTTTTTTGCTACCGGTTCTGTGGGCGTGACTTGGTGGGCGTGGCTGGGGGAGTCATGTGACTGGGTGGGCAGTTTCTGAAAGCAGGGCAATAAAGATTAGGCTGGAAACAACACCAGAATGTTTCTTTCCTGCCTTCCTTGCAGGATTAACCCTGTAAAGTGAAAAACGAAAAACAAAAGGAGATTTCTTCTAACAACCGGTTCTCCGAACTGCTTAGAGAATTTATTACCGGTTCTAGCGAGCCTGCTAGAACCTGCTGGGTTTCACCTCTGGAACAGTTGGAATCAATGGCAAATGTTAGCCTTGATAAAAGAAAACTCTGGGATAACTGTTAGTTATCCTCAAACGTCTGTATAGCCATCATGTAGAAGAAAGGGAAGAATTGTTCTGAATTGTTCTAGAAATGGAGAAAGAAACAACTTTAAATAAGAAAGAGATTTTAGCTGGACATCAGATAACATTTCTTAATAGTAAGCGATGTTCAACAGTGGAACAGACTAACCTGGGAGAATGGCCACATGTCCTTCATTCCTGAACAAGATAGCGGGCTGGAACAAATGATCTCCCAAGCCCCTTCTATCCCTGACAATCAATGTCTCTGCAGTTGATAAAAATAAGTTCCTTCTATCTTTTATCTTTACTTTTCCAGCTTTGTCATGAGATCCAGGAGATTCAAAAGCGGAACAGTCAAAGGGAGGCCCAGCAGCTGTTGCAGCTCCACGAAACTGAAGGCCAACAGGATGAGACGGTGAAAGAGGCCAATCAGGCTGAGCAAAACGTGAAAAGGTTCCTCAAGATTTGGGAGCAGCTTAAAAGTGGTGAGCAATTGGGGGGAGAAAAAAGGAGTTGCTTACTAATGGTTGTGTTAAGTAAATCTCAATAATAATGAGAACTTTTTCTCTGAAGCTTTGCAGCTGGGAACTGGCTCGCAACAGCTGTGGTTTTAAAGAAAATTATTCCAAGAGTGCAATACCTTTTTGGAATGAGGTACCTCTTGTGGTTGTTGCCAGGATAATCACAGCCAGTGGTAGAATTCCAGCTCATACCAGAAGCCAAACTGGTGCCACAGCTCTCCCCCCCCCCCCTTGTGACACAGATTGCACCCCAGTGCCCTCACCACCATTGTTTTCCTTGAGTTTTTAAAATTCATTTATGTGAAGTCCACAGACTTCAAGATCAAAAACTTAAGTTATAGCCACCTATGATGGTGGACAGCAAAAATCAGGAGAATCAGGAAGCTTTCTGGGCATCATCACGTATTGACAGTAACGAGCACCAGATTAGCTCCCCTTGCCATATTATGTGTTAGATGCTGCACCTTCACTGTAAAAGCAGCGAGTATGTGGAGATGTGTATTATCCAAACAAGCGGCAGGCCAACATTATTTAGTGTGACACATCTTGACCTAATACAGTGAGGTGGGGGTTTCATTTATCTTAGCCATCCAAGCAACCCTTCCAGTAAATACTGATCCCCCAAAGATGGTCTCATTCTATTTCTTACCACTAGACAATTTTTAAAACCTAGCTTCAGTAGTTGCTTGAAACAGTTACAACCATGAGAGGGAAAAGAAGATAAGAAGAGGCTCAAGAGAATTGGTTTATGACTGACTGATCGTTCGTTGATCAACTGGAAAAAATTGCTTGCCGAGAATGGCTCAGATGATATGGGGGTAATCTGGGGCTAGAAAGACCCTGCCTTCTTTGAGCAGAAAGTTGGGCAAAGCAGATACAAATTCCCACTGGCTCTTGACATTATGGCCAATGGAAAGGGGAATTTAGTCCAACTGCCAAATATCACAGGTTACACACTCATCTTTGTAAGTGGGCAGGATACTTGAAGGGTATAGTGTCAAAAAGAGAGTGTTTTTCCCCCTCAAAAAAATGAAAACCTTGACTTATCTGCTGGATTTGATAGTCATTCTTTCAGACAACATAAAAGAAGCCTTTTTTTCAACACCACACAGATATGCAACTCCTAAGTTTGGCAGGAGACAAGTGGGCCTTTAAAAAGGTGGTATCACTTTTTTGGCTGCCCTTCTTTTCAGTCTTCCTTTTTCTTGGAAAACCAACCACCCCACCATCCATCATGCAAATCAGACAGAAGATCAGACAAGGACTATCCCATGAAAACTGGTATTGGAAGCAGGTTCCCCACAGGTGGAGTGCAGAGCGGTTGATTAATTTGTCTTACCTTTAGGGCAGGCAGAAGCTGTAGATCTCAAGCTTCTTTCTGAAAGACATAGCAATTACTGGCAAGTGGATCAGGATTCACTTTCCTTTTTCCCCCTCCTCAAAGGGATTGAGTCTCTCTTCTGGAAACTGGAGTGTGACCATTCCTCGCTGGAAAAAGTGCTGGGCGGGACAACAACTGCTCAGGATGAGAACGTTGCCATTTACCTGAGCATAATTGAACAGAAGGTCAATATTCTGCTGACAATGTATTCCTTCAAGAAGGCGGAGGTATGGAGACAGCAACAAGGGAGAATGGGTCATTTCTCATTGCTGTCTGTGTGGAGAAAGTGTTGTATGGGTCCCCACCCCACCCCCCAGGTTAGGAAGAGGTGACTTTCAGCTTCACCCAGCATACCCAATCTTGGAAATTTGCAGGAAGAATACATGACCGAAGCTATAGAACCGGGATATCCAAACTTGGCATCTTTAAAACTTGTGGATTTCAACTCCCAGAATTCCTCAGCCAGACATGTTCTGGGAATTGAAGTCAGTAAGTCCTAAAATTGCCAATGGTGGA
Source organism: Myanophis thanlyinensis (assembly GCA_017656035.1). NCBI lineage: Eukaryota > Metazoa > Chordata > Lepidosauria > Squamata > Homalopsidae > Myanophis > Myanophis thanlyinensis. The sequence continues at coordinate 32,446 of JAEANM010000057.1, read as the reverse complement.
CAGTTCTGCTATAGGATAAGCTCTGCTTGGTCCTGTGTACTCATAGGTCTACATAGATCCAATATAGTTCTCACTTTTCCAGTGTTTTTCTTTATCTAGTCAGGGGACTTCAGACTTGGCAATTTTGTGACTTGTGGACTTCAACTCCCAGAATCCCTCAGCCAGCTTTTGCTGGCTGAGGCATTCTGGGAGTTGAAGTCCACAAGTCACAAAATTGCCAAGTTTGAAGATCCCTGAGTCCTAGATCATTCCCAGTTTTTTTTTTATAATTTATGATATTGTGTGTGTATGTGTGTGTGTGATATATATATATTTCTACAAATATAAAAGTTAGAAACTTTAAAAACATTTTAACAATAGCGGCAACCCATTTAGCGTTGATGTATTGGAATTGTATTATGGTGGGCAACCTGCAGCCATCCAGATGTTGCTTCTATAGCTTCCCATATGTTTTACTTATCATCCATTAGGACACTAAGAAGTTGTAGTAGTCAGCTATATCTGAAGAGCCACATATTGCCTATTTCTGGCAGATTAACACATGTAGCCCATTGGTTCTCTTACTTTAAATTTTCAGGTGAGGGTAAAGAATGGTCTTTTGTTCCTTACTTCTGAATTTGGTCTCTTTTTAGGACAAGGACGAACCATATGACACTGTGGAGACAGCACTGCTGCTTCTTGGGCAGACACCAGGGCTGCGGCCAACTGCGATGACTGTTCGGCCACCTACAGCTGGGTAAGGAGAGCTGGTTATTGTGCAGACAATCCAGAAGGACAGTCCACTAAGTCTCCATTCGGCCTGTCCCCACTTTCAATATTAAAATCAGAGTGGAGCATAGGAAACATATTTTTTGTGGTGGTGTCACCTAATTTTCTAGAACTCTTAAGGGCCTTGGGTTATATAAATGTCAGGTGAATGCTGCTTCAGTGCTCCTTCCATTAAGATCAGCTTAACAGCTGGAACTGATTTACTGGGCTTGTGCTCATCAGAAATCTCTAGACACGCAGTGCAGCCATCTGATGGAGAAGTCGTAGTTTTGAATTTCTTGTTGTGAGCAAGAAATTGCAGTAAATTAGGGATGAGGAATCTGACTCTCCAGATATTATGGAGAAGCTCTCAGAATCCCCATTATTGGCAGGGCTGCTGGTAGGGATATTTGGGTAGCATTTGGTGGGGGTAGAAGCCCTTGATCCATGGTGAGTCGATTGGGTATGCCTGCAACTGTCACTGTTATTACTTTAATTTTTATACTGATAGCCCTAGGCTTATGCATGGCATTTAACAAAGGACAAAGCCTTGCCCTAAATTTACAGCATAAACAGTGACATAGGAAAGTAATTTTAAAACAAAGACAGAATGACAAAATTCATGGAGATTTGCACTCTCTGGGTTTGAAAGATACCTAGTTGGGGAAGGCTGCACTGAGCCATGGTTGGTTTAAATACGGTTTGTTAACACAGTTGGCCAGATCTGTACCTCATGCCAAGTGTTTAATCATGGTTTAAAACTACCATTGGCACAGTTGACATAACCTGATGTAAAATCGAAATATTTTATGACTTAATGTAATATGGGATCTGTATCCAACATACTTTGGCTTGGTGGGGTCAAAGATTGTGTTAAATTCTAAGAACAATGGGATTTTAAAGAATGGATTTTGTACAACTGTTTTTTTTTATGATGTACCAAATTTGTGACTCAGATGCATAGACAAAGTAGCATATATGTCAAAGCAAAGAAACATCCACAACTCAGCAAAAGAATGCAAACCATTTTTTTAAAAAAATCAGGAACTGGAGCTATAGAGATTCTCAGACATTCAAGTCATGATTGTCCCAAAGGTGCTTGTTCAAGAGGCAATTGGGCTTTCCTGTTTTTCTTTGAAGACATTTCGTTTCCCATCCAAGAAGCTTCTTCAGCTCTGACAGAATAGTGCGGAATGGAAGGATTTATATTCCTTGCAGAGCAAAGCTGGCTGGGGAATTCTGGGAGTTGAAGTCCAAACATCTTAAAGTCGCCAAGGTTGAGAAACACTGTTTTAGAGGATCGTTGAAGCATTTGAAGGTTTATCTGTGTCCTCAGGATCATCTGAGTAGTGCTGGTTTGAAATGATTTGAATGGTGTGAGAGTAGGAATAGATTTCCAGAAGAAAAACTGCAGGCTACAGGAACCAGAAGCACCACTCAGGTGACTCTGAGCATACAGATAAACTTCCAGATGGCCTCAAGGACTCTCTCAAAGAATGCAAATGACCAGCTGTTACAAGGAATATAAATCTTTTCCATTCCCTACCTTCCAGTCAGAGCTGAAGAAACTTCTTGAGTGAGAAGTGAAAGATCTTCAAAAGAAAACACAAAGGAAGGCCTGTTGCCTCCCAAAAAAGCACCTTTGGGACAGGAACTGGAGCAATAAAATTAAAAACAAACAAACACAAAGGTTGAAAACTACTTTTGTTTGATGCTCAAACTAAGATATGCTTCTCTGATGAGAGTCAAAGTCTCAAGTGAATTATAAAACAGAGAAGACTGTTTCCCATATTGCAACATTTGCTCTGTGATATGAGGGATCATAATGTGGCAGAGGCATTATCAATGCTTGGATCCTAGTATTTAGAGGTCAAGGCCAATAGGAATAGCAATTGTGGAAAAGCTCCAGTTTCTGAATCAATTTCTAGTCTATATGGAATTCTACATAAAATAGAACACAGCAGGATCTGTTTAGTGGGTTAAACTAAAAAAGAGGAAAGAACAGAAGATCAAACTCTTGGGAGGAATATGAAATCAATGTTCCCTACTCTTCAAATCTCATAGGAGCAATCAGATTTTAGAATAGCTCAAGAACAGATTTTTTTTTTTTAAAAAAAGGACAGATTTGTAGTATTTAGGACGATATTAACCAGATCATTCCTTGTGGTTTGCAGACTTGGCCATGAGCCAATACAAGAGGAAGACAACAGGCCTTTAACTCATGAGGAACTCAGAGAAAAAGTAATAAAGGAGGTGAGTTCAAGAGACAGGGCAAACCAAGTTTAAATTAAGATGAAAATTAGCACACTGTGATGCTTTGAAACTTGTGTATTAAAAAGAACTGCTTTTCCAATGTTTATTTATATAAAGTAGACTATTTTATGTGGTGTGCCTGTGTATGTAAGAAGGAACTTGTTCACCAAAGTCAGGGAATGATTTCCTACAGTTAGCCAAATTTTGCTTTCTATAGTGGTTCTGACTCCTGTTGCAGAAACATTTTCCTACAAATGCAGTTTTGGGAATTGGTGCCTAAATTCTTGAAAGTAGGTTGTGCATTCTGTCGTCTCAGTTCCTTTCTTTGTATTTGTTGATTAACCTCAACTGCCCAAACTCCTCAGCCATCAAATAATCCTTTCAACAACAAATCCATACTTCTACTGGCCCCAAGGAATCTGGTTTTAGAAAAGAGACTATCAGTGCTGGTGTGTCTTTGCACTTCAGGGTGTCCTCTGGAATATTGCAAAATGTCAACTCCCATGTTGAAGCAGCTTTGAGCTCCCAGGGGTAGCCTTGTCTCCCACCTCTCAGCAGAGATGTGAATCTTAACAATAATATTAGCCATGCGCATGTATGCATCCGAACTAGTGTTGTTTCTGTGTGTCATATAATATGTATGGGTATGTGAGTATATGCATAATTTTTGTCATGTTTATGTAGTGTGGTGATCTTTTGAAAGCTATATGCAATGAAGTTTCATTTTAATGTTTGCTGATTAGTACAGTATAAATTTAAAGTGATAATAAAGTTATTTCTAAGTCTAAATTTAAGTCTAAATATCGAGACTGCCAATTCTGAGCTGCTAACATCTGGAAGGCAGTAGTTAGCTTTCTCTTTGTTGTTATCTAACAGCTGTGTAGAATTTTTTGCGTAACTCAGATCTGGTAGCCCTAAGTCTTTGACACTAGCCAAAATGAAGTCACCTTTTCCCCAGCTAATACGAATGTTTTTTATACTTGTTTTTGAACAATAATAGAATGGATTTCTCTTTCCTCCAGATCCAAAGCAAGGCAGCAGCACTTTCTCTAAAGAAAAGCACGTAATGTGCAGTTCTGTGACTGTATCCTGGGACTGACACACACAAGAAATAACCTCAGGCTTCCAGACGTGAATAGGAATGTAACTGCAGCCTTGGCTATGCCAACCAAAGAAGAAAACTGAGGCAGGATGCATTCCAAGTGTGGTTCCTGAAACATTTTTCTTTACACCATTGCCCTCTGCCGCATCCTTTCTCATGTCTGGAAAGGCTGAGTGTAGCCTTCATCCCGCAGGATCCTTTACTCGGCTGTAGTCCATGGAAAATCTTCCTCCTGCTGGTGAATTGTTCCCTTTTCTGGGCTGCTCATGTGATCAGGACAGATGTATTGTGTCAGTGGTACATAATTCATAGCTGTCATACTATCCAAGCTGTTTGCTGCCTGTTTGTTTATACAGTATGCCTTTAATTTGATTCCACATTCTCATGCAAACAGAGAACACATCGCAAAATTTTTGCCTACAGCAGTGGTATTTTTACTTTGCCCACCGTTCCAGTGAAGGAAGCAAGAGTTTCCAGCTTCTAAAATAGGATCCTTTTGGGAAACAGGTGACCAAATCTGCTCTGTTCTCCCAGCAGCATTTTGTATCAACAGTTCTTTCTCCTGTTAGTCTCCTTAGCTGTCAGAGTGTTTGAGGCCCATGAGGGGTATATTGTGTCTTTTGATGTTTCTGAGCAGGAATTGGGTTTATTTAAAGCACTTAGCCACATCTTGAATGGGTGTTTCTTTAAAAAAAAAAAAAAAAACAACTCAACTAGCATGTTCCTCAGAGTGTGGTTTTTCACCACATGATCATCTGAAGCGGTATCAGCCCCACACAAAGCTCCCATTTACAACTGCCAGTTAGCACTCTGTAAGTGATATATGCAAAAGATTCTACACACACACCCAAAGTAAATTGAAAAAAAACACACACATGAAAACTGCAGTAATCGAGGTATGTGTCAGAGGAGAAGTTACTTTCCTATAGTTATCTTTTTATTCTCTTTAAGCCTCCTTTTTGGAAGATTTTTTTTTAAAAAGATCCCCCATTATTTTAACAAAGATAATACCACTTAAGCTATACTCCAACCCCCAAATGATTTTTTTTCCCTAGAGGTCCCCTGTTTTCATGCCTATTGGCAGTGTCCCAGAAAAGAATCTTAGGTAAGCTGTTCCTCTCTCAAAGATGATCATCATGAAAAGAAAAATCTGATAGTTTCACTGAAGGAAGATAGGTGCTTTCAATTCTGCCATTCCTGTGGGTGTGGAATGGGTGATGTGTGTATACCTGTGTGTGTATATATCTGTGTGTGGGAAGGGTAGAGAAGTGGAAATTGGTCCCAGATGGGCTGACATATGCACAGTCCTGTGGCGAGTGAAAAGACTATCGTGGGTTTTTTTGATGATCAGTGTAAATCGAAAGTGGATGATTAAAAGGTTTAATTGACAACACCGGTTGTTTTTTGATGGTTTTGTTGGAGCATTTGTTGGTCTTTGGGGAAGTAATTTCTCTTCTCATCCAAATTAGGAGCAACTGATTATTGATACTGACCCCTGCAGCTAATTTGCACTGAAGAACCAAAGTTGAAACATCCCCTATGGAAAAATCTTAATTTGAAGAGTACTTCTGCCACAGCACTGAGTTTGAGTTCATATGATGTGCGAGGCCCTTAACCCTAATTAACAAAACACAATTGTGGTGTTCATATAATACACAGTAGCTACGTCCATGCAATCAATACCCTTTTTACATACATCATGATTGCATCCTTATCTGATGGCATGATTTCAATTCAATTTCAATTTTCAATTTCAATTTCAAATTTTATTGGTCACATATACAATCATGCATGGTTACGATATGCAGTGAAATGCTTATGCAACCGCAGGTAAGTTAAGGTAGGAAGGGAGGGCTAGGGGTAGCTGGGAATCAGGTGGGAATCAGTTGCAATCATGGATCTTGGGAGGAGGGTTAGGAGTAGTTGGGAAGGGAAATTAGATGCAATCATGGATCTTATAGTCCTTATATTCTATAAGATCCATGATTGCATCTAATTTCCCTTCCCAACTACCCCCAACCTCTCTCTCCCCTGGAATTACTTGTGTATCTGATTTCTTTCCCTCTGGAGGACTAACTGCTCTTTCAGTCATGATCAGAAGCCCAAGATTAAGACAAACTGGCCTCTTCATGAAATAAGTAGGCAACTGTATCCAATTCTATTAACATACATGTGAAAAAGTCAACATCCTGATCTAAAGCTGGGTGAAATAATGCACTGGGTGACAGTTAATCAGAACCAAAGAGTTAAACCACAAAAGACAAAAGGTCTGTTTGGCAGTGGGTTTGTCAATTGGTTTTCATCCTATTCTAGGAAGGGCCACACCTTCAAAAGCAGTGTTGCTTATTTTATGAACTTTAATGTCTTTTTCAGGTGTCTGTTCCTTGCAAGACGAAGTAGGTGACTGCTCCTTTGATAGAGCCTTGGTAGTGATGGTGTCCCATTTATGTAGCACCAACTCAAAATAATTTTGCCTGGCATCCATATTATGTTTATAAATGTCAGGCAAAGACTCTTCGATTTTCCTATCATTTAAAAAACCATTCTGGCTTTTCCAACTTAACTGTGTTATTGCTCCTGTACTGTGATTTTATGCTATAATTACAACATAAAGTAACTGCAGCTGAGCCTGATTTTTATTTTATATGTAATGCTCTTCTCCATATAGATGTTATTGTTTTGGTTGTTTTTTTTTTATAGTTGTGCTTTTCTACAGTGTTTATATATACTACCCACAAAACTCCTACTATCAGGCTGCATAAAGGAACAATAAACAAGAGTTATAATTGCAGATTGCTGTATGGTTAAGAAGAAATGTCTAAACCGCAATCTGATTCATAGTGTGTATTTGTACAACAAATACACTACGATTTAGAGCACCATATCTGTTGGCAAAGTTCACTCACCATACCAAGCCATGGTATTCACATAAAGTCTGAGTTCACACAACTAGCTTAATCCAAACCATTTCAGTTTTACTGCCAGCTAGATATAAAGCAGTATTTCCAAGCGCCAAGAATATCTTGGAAACAACCCATTTTTATTAAGAGCAATTTTGACCAATTGTGGAAAGAGGCCAGGCCTTCTTGTAGGACTGTTTATTAGCCACAAGGTGTCAGCCGTATTCTTACTTTTTGGGAAAAAATAAGCTGCTGAGTTAAAATAACAAAATGCAAAGTTGGGAGGATAAAGGTTGTGGTTGATTGGAACAAGGAAAACAGGGCAGCTGTTTAGAAAGCCAAGAAAACTACTGTTGAGTAAAGTTCCTAGTTGTTAGAGTAGCCAGCGTTAATCTGAAGCAAGAACTTCTTTTGCCAGATAAGATCAAAATAATAATTCAAGGGACTTCAACTCCCAGAATGCCTTGTTTCAGACGTCCTTTTAATACTGCTACCTTCATGTTCCCATACTAGGAACAAGATACCTTTGATATTTTTAGCTGTATTGATGTTAAAGTCATAGTTTCTCCTGATTTCTCTTCCATCCAAGAGCAGCTTCAGATTATGATTGGTTAGCCTGCCCTCCATTTGCACAATGCATAGGTTTGAAACAGGCACTACAGAGGGTGGGTAGAGACCATCAATGTGAACATATGTCAGATGGGTATAGTATTCTACTGATTGAAAGGGATAATATGCATCTCTGAGCTTCTACTAAGACTGCAGGTTGGACAAAAAGACATCTAAGGTCCTTTCCAGGTCTGTTATTCTACATTATGAATACAGTTAATACACGGTTTCCCAACTTTAACCATTTTAAAATATATGGACTTCATCTCCCAGAATTCCTGAAGTACCATGGCTGGCTGTGGAATTCTGGGAGTTGCAGTCCATGCATTTTAAAGTTGCCAAGTTTGGGAAACCCCATACAAGAGGAGAAATAAAAATATAAATAAATCCACTGTTTCTAAATTTGGAAGCTCTGTATGCTACTCAGGGGTGTTGGAGGGTTAGAAAAGTCAAGATGGTATTTACAACCACACAGTTATAACCTGACCCCTTTTCTGGTGTTGCACGTGGAACAACCAAAAGAAGGACATCTGGCTTCAATTGTGCAGTTTGGCAGCCCTTCTCACTTACTTTTAACTCCCTTTGGGGATGTTCTTGTTAGTACTGCAACCAGCAGCTAGAAATAAACCCATTCTCCCTGAATTACTTCACCCCTTCTTTAAAATCAGATGTTGCAGGAAGTTCCCCATGTTATTTCAATACAATCTCAACTTATGACCACAATTGGGACAAGGCAGTTGTTAAGCGAGTCATGCCCAATTCTACGATCTTTTTTGCCATGTTTAAGTGAATCACTACAGTTTGTGTGGGACGCAGTGGCTCAATGGCTAAGACGTTGAGCTTGTCGATCAGAAAGGTCAGCAGCTCGAATACCTAGTGCCACAAAACGGAGTGAGCTCCTGTCACTTGCCTCAGTTTCTGCCAACCTAGTAGTTCGAAAGCATGTAAAAAATGCAACTAGAAAAATAGGGACCACCTTGGTGGGAAGGTAAACAGTGCTACCTGTGCCTTTGTCATTTAGTCATGCTGGCCACATGACCACGGAATTGTCATCAGCATCGGCTCTTCGAAATGGAGATGAACCCTGCCACCTAGAATCAGGAACGACGAGGACATATGTGCGAGGGGAATCTTTACCTTTACAGTTCTTGTGGTGATTAAGCAAATCCAATTCCCCCATTGACTTTCCTTGGCAGAAGCCCTCTGAGCAGACCACACGAATGACGATGACACGACGTCGAGATTTTGCAACCCTCATAAATACATGCCAGTTGCCAAGTGCCTGGATTTGATCGTGTGACCGTGGGGTTGCTGCAAGAATCATAAAGGTGAGAGAACCCATTGAAAGTCAACTTTTCTCAACTTTGAATGGTCACTAAATGAATGGTTAAGTCAAGGACTACTGTAGGTACCCTTTTTTGTTCATTCCAAATCACTGCCTGTTAATGCCACAGGGCAAGCAAAAAGCAAACTTCTTTTTTTTTAGTATCGGTAAATAAAAGTTCTGTGTATTTATAGCTTCATTAACTTCAACGATGCCTTCTTTCTCCTTAAATCAAAAGCTCCAATGCTTTCTACCCTTTTCTCCTTTTCTCCATCCTTCTCCCTTTGATCGTTTTGGCTGATATTTACAGCACTTTCCACAGCTTTGGTCTTTATAACAAATGACTTGCTCTTTTTGTCTCTGTGCTGTTTTCCTTGTTGAGAAACAGAGAAAGTCTAAGCTTAGAAAGAAACCATGGTGAGATTTCTCCTGCATGCCCAGTTACAGGCTGGGTCAATTATACTCAACGCATCTTCCCTGGAATGTCTTCCTCTCTAAAGAACAGAAGGGTTATTCATATCCATTGTCTCGCCTCCATTTGGTTTCTTTGAAACGGAGTACAAAATACCATGTAAGTAGGCAAACAAGAAAAGGTCTTTTAAAAGGTGTAGCAGAATGAAGTACAGAACCAAGGCACCATATTTTCCAGAGTATAAAATGCATTCCATCCCCACCCCCACAAAAAAAATAGGTGAAAATGTCTGCGTCTTATACAGCAAATGTTGCTGCAGCCCTGCCCGCCCGCTGGCCATTTTTTGCCCTCTGCACACCCTATTTTTGGGCCTTTTTTCAGTCTGTTTTTGATGCTTTTTGGGGGGGCATTTTTGGGGCCAAAAAAAGCCTCTAAAACAGGCCAAAAATGCCTCAAAAATGGGGTGTGTGGAGGCAAAATAATTTTTGTTGTTTTCTTCTTCTAAATCTAGATGTGTCTTATACGCCGAAAAATACTGTAGCTCAGATTCAGAATAACAGACTAACCAAATTGGAAGGGACCTTGGAGGTCTTCTAGTCCAACCCCCTGCTCAAGCTGGAGACCTGACCAGTCCAGACAGGTGGCTGTCCAGTGTCTTCTTAAAAGCCCCCAGTGATGGAGCACCCACAACTTCTGAAGGCAAGTCTTTCCACTAGTTAATTGTTCTCACTGTTACGAAATTTCTCCTTATTCTGGATTGCTTCTCTCCTTGATTTGTCTCCATCCATTGTTTCTTGTCCTGCTTTCTGGGGGCTTTGAAAAATAGGTTGCTACAAGCACACTCAGGACCACAACCAGAACCATGTTCTGCATCCAACTCCCACCTTCCCAACTACCCTTAACTTTTTCTAACCCCCCACTCTCCCTTCCTACCTAACTTACCCGCGGTTGTGTAAGCATTTCACTGCATATCGTACCATGTATGGCTGTGTATGTGACCAATAAATTTGAAATTGAAATTGAATTGAAATTCTTTTTTTATGGCAGCCCCTCAAATATTGGAACACTGCTATCATGTCACCCCTATTCCTTCTTTTCACCAGAGTTGACATACTCAATTCCTGCAACTTCATGTTTCATTCAACTATAGGTAGTTATGACCACAATTAGGAGAGAATTCCTGTTGCTAAGCAAGGCAGTCATTAACTGAGTCGTGTATGACATTATGACCTTGTTAAGCGAATCACTGCAGTTGTTAAGTGAGTCATTGAGCAAATATAGCTTCCCGCATTAATTCTGCTTGTTGGAAGTCAGCTGGGAAAGTCTCACATGGAGATCACATGATCCTGGGACACCGCAACCATCGTAAGGCCATCCTGGTTGCCAAACCCCCAAATTTTGATCATGTGACCGTGGTGATGCTATGATAGTTGTAAGGGCAAGGATCTGTTAGATACATTCTTTAAAATCGTTGCAACTTTGGTTGCAAAATGAATAAGTCAAGGCCCATAGGTATCCCTTGTGCCATAAGCTACACAGGCAAGCTATGGAAAGGCGTCACACAGCACACTAAAAACCAATGTTTTTCAAATTTGGCAATTTTAAGACATGTGGACTTCAATTCCCAGAATCCCCCAATAGAGACATTAAAGTTGTCTCTTTTGAAAAACACTGCATTAAACCAACATCACATCCCCAATCAATAAGACTCATCTCAACAAGGCCAAACAGACATGAACAGGCAAAGTCAATGATAAATCGTATTATTTGAAAGTTCAGGCTAGAGAACAGTTTAAGCATTCTTTTCAAGATCTGATGAGGCTTTAAAGATTTGTTTATAGAAAATTGAGTGCAATACGAGCTAATGAGATTGTTGTTTTTTAATAAGTTGCTAAAACTGTTCAAACTTGCTGGAATGAAGAAGGAAGTTACTTTTTTTTTTAATTTTTTTTCTCAGCCCTCTTTTTACTCTTATTTTTAATCATTTGCATTGGTTTTATCTGTATAATTAATATTTAATAAAATTATTATTTTTAAAGACCTGCCCTCATTCACAGAAACATAATTTTTGGATGAGATTATTTTAACTGTGTAATAATATGCAATCCTTTTATTGTCAATGCACAACATGTGTGCAGCGAAATTGAATATCCATGAGCAAGGGAATCTATGGGATGTGTATGTGTAAAATAGGTCAGGATGATGGCCTTGATTTTTCCAACTGAAATCTTGCATTTTATGTAAAACAAACGAACAAAAAAGCAGATATCCCTGACTATGAACACATTAAATCGTAATGTAATTTGTTTGGTTGGGACTTTAAACTTTTTTCTCAATAGGGACTGATAGTATCTTTAAGCATTAGCTGGCCAGCCTCGAGGTGCCATAAAGGCTGATTTTGCTTACTTTTACTTTGGTAGGTTGAAGGTTGAATTACTGTAAAAGCAGTTTTGGATAAAATCTCAATCCAGTTTTGAGATGAAATCAATCAAAAAGAGCATGGCCTAGGCCTGTTTGTGTCACAGGTGTGGATGTAAGAATAGCACTCCCTAAGTCATCAGTGCAATGTTTTTCAACCATGACAACTCTAAGATGTGTGGACTTGAGTTCTCAAAATTCTCCAGGCAAACATGGGGAATTCTAGGACTCAAAGTCCACCCATCTTAAAGCTGCCAAGAACCACTGCACTAATGGGCTTGTGCCTTAGTGTGATTGATGAACAACTTGTCTGCATTAAAATAAATTCTTCTACTATCCCAGAAGCCAAACAGAGTGAGGATTATGATGACCCAAGATTCATTTTTGTTACAAGAGATGAACAATAATCCTGGATAATATAATTGATAGCTCTGTCCTTATTACTGAGTTACACACTTTATCTCTGTTGCAAGACAAAGACATTAAAATAAGGAGGAAATTCCTTACTGTGAGAGCTACTAAGATGTAGAACTGCCTGCTTCTTGGTCTCACGGCAGGTCCATATTCAATGAAAGATTAAAATAAATATTTGTCTGAGATATTCTGAATTCCTGCCCTGTACAGAGAGTTGGACTAGAAGATCTCCAAGGTGCCTTTCAATGATATGATTTTTTTTGGTGTGAAATATATTTACAGCATTTCTGCAGGAGCAATGTGGTACCTGGGGATGGGGGAATCTGCATTTACAACCCACGATTAAATTTTGGAATTTATTACCAGAAGATTTGTGCTATCAGCTTGGCTAGCTTCAAGAAAAGATTGGTTCATGGAATTCCTGGGGACGCTGTTTTTTTTTATGACCAAAAGACTGTAAACTGCCTGGAGTCGTCTCTATGAGATGGGCAGAATACAAGTTTAATAAACAAATACATTATTTTATTAAAAAACGCAAAGTGGCAAACATAGCTATTACTCTTTCCTCCTCCTATTTTCCTCACAACAACCCTGTGAGGCAAGCTGGGCTGAAAGTGAACGACTGGTCAAAAGTGGTTTTCATGGCTAAGGTAGGACTAGAACTCAGTCTCCTATTTCTAACCTGCACCTTAAGGACTAGAAACTGACTCACTGCCCTTGATGGCAGCACAACTGCCTCTGAAAGCCATCTGCTGAGGTTCTAGAGCAGTGTTTCTCAACCTTGGCGACTTTAAGATGTTTGGACTGGCTGGGGAATTCTGGGAGTTGAAGTCCAAACATCTTAAAATCGCCAAGATTGAGAAACACTGCTCTAGAGAGCTTCTAAACTTCATTAGTAACAGGGAGAGCAGATTGTGGGATGCTCTAAATTCTTAGATTAGAGGTAGTCCTCAGTTTATGACAATTAAGCTCAACATTTCTGTTGATAAGCGAGACATTTGTTAAGTGAGTTTTGCCCCATTTTATGACTTTTCTCGCCACAGAACTGAATCATTGCAGTTGTTAAATTTGTAACCTGGTTGTTAAGTGAATCTGGCTTCTCCGTTGAGTTTGCTTGTCAGAAGGGATCGCATGACCCGGGGGTTGACTGCAACCCTGGTAAGTACAAGCCTCTACATTTTGATCTGAAATGCTGCAAGTGTGAAAAACGCTCATAAGTAGCTTTTTCCAGCGTCTCTGTAACTTCCAACAGTCACTAAACAGACTATTGTTAAGTGGAGGATTAACTGTATTTCCCAACCCGCCGACGGAACGCACTGCTACAAGATAAGGCGGTGGATTCCGCACACCCCCCCGACCTTTCGTAAACCATGAAGCCATACAACATTGGCAGGCTGTGGTTTCCCACGTCTGAGAGACAAAGAGCCCGTCGGGGCGACAGACGGGCGTCTCCTTTCAAGTTGAGCCGGCGAACTGGCGGGAAACCTGGAGCGCCAAGAGGAAAAAAGACACGTGGGAACCGCTCGGGTCCAGCCCAGTTGCTTTTCGGGTGGATCCGCTGCCGTCACTCTTATTGCTCCACGTCGCCAGCAGCAACGGCCACAAACAGAGTTCCTGCCGACCCCCTCAGTTCTCCTTTACGTCCGTCCGCCCACGGCCCACCCCTTCCCACCCCCCTCCTTCTGCCCTGCGGCTGCCTCCCTTCTTCTCCGGCGTGTAGCGGCGCCACACCCAGCAGCTGCCCTCCTGTCTTGACCAGCCCTACTCGAGCGCTGTCGCCTTCTCCGTGATCCACGAGGAGCATCTTTCGCTGGATCGCCTCGCCACGCGAGAAAGCTCTGTCGGAGCAGATTCTCCGCCCGCCCCACGCCTTGGAAGTACCGTAAGAAAGAGCTTCGGGAGGAAATCGGGGCTGGGGGAAACGCTCGGAGGAGTTCAGGCAGCCGCGGGGCGGGGCTCTTGAATTTGGGTGGTGGTGGGGTTTCCAGAGTTTAAAGTCTCCCGCTCTCCGTGGTCCGCGTGGCTGCTTTCTGCAGGGAAAAGAAATTTAAAAGAGTTAAAAGCAAAAGTTGGCCCGGGGGAAGAATAGTTAGACTACAATTATAGGGGGTTTGCTTAGCATTCTACATTTGCTGAGCTGCCACTCCCCAACCCACCTCCACGCGACCTTTTTGCAGGACTGAGTGAGTTGATGGAGGTTGCCTTGTCAGGGTGCCCCACCCTGGACTTTTCTTACCCTTTTGAAAAAAAAAAAGCCCCTACACACTCACCAATTGGTTTAATTTTGCAGCAGGAGGCAAAACCAGGAAGGTAAATGCTGTTTTTAAAAAAAATAAATAAAAAAAAATAAAAGCAAACCGGCAGAGGGGTGGTGAGCATTGCCAATGTGGCTTTGGCAATCGGGTGTGACTGTTGTGGCAGGTAAGTGCCTGTAACAGGCTGTTTTAATGGAACAAACCAGCAGCAAAGTTTATAGTAGGGGTATCCAAACTTGCAGCTTTAATTCCAGGGGAATTCTGGGAGTTGAAGTCCACAAGTCTTTGAAGTTGCCAAGGTTGGTAACCCCTAGTTTATAAGAAAAAAAGAGAAGTAGCAAAGATTTCAAGATATCCCAGGGCTGACTTCTCCATTAAGCAAACTTTGAAAATATTTTGAAATCCCAAATTGTGCCACTAAGGCTTTATTACATGATTTGCAGTTTTACAGACTGAAAACTTTTTTTTGTTAAGTGCGTTAACTAAATAGGTCCTTCATATTTAAAGCAGTATACCTTGAAATAACTGCCAAGGAATAATGGGACAATGTGCAGCCTTGTGGTCAGTCAGTAGATGAAAATAAGGCCTTTGTCTGAACAGACTTAACAGACCCCACCCCAAGAGTGCATCTTCTTCATTTTGCCAGCTATTTTGATATCACAAAAGTTTTAATAAAGGCAGATGTGTCTCTATTAATACTGTATTGCAATATTTTCTCAGGACAAAAGATCAATATTTCCTAAAGCTAGACTGGTGAGGTAAGGATGTCATAATAGATCCTAGGTGTGACCCACCCACATCAAGAGTGAAGCTCCATCTAATGCTGTCGTGAGTGCTATGCATGTTACAGTTCAAAGCACAACCTGGACTGTATTCAATGAGATCGGAGTGCCAGTAGATGGGACCAGTAGTGGAATCAAAAAGTATACCTGTATCAGCAACACAGAGACATGCTGTATTTGTTAAATAACATTTTTCTGTAAGGACAAGAGATACATTTTACTAAGGGAATATATCTATGTGTGATATGACTGACATCCATAAGTTTATGTTATGTACTTCATTTTGAGTGTCCCCAGTTCACTAGGTGCTTGATAATAGGAACTGCTATGTGTACTTTTAAAAAAAAAAATTGTATTTTTGTAGAATACATATGTTTGTCTTAGTTAGTCTATTTTTGGTAGCATGACAAGATTCCAGAAAACAAAAGGCTATATTGTAAACATTTCTCCTCCCTGCTCTAGACCGTTGTTGTTTGTTTGTAATATAGTAACACCTTCAGTTACATAAGAATTTATTCTTTTTAAAATTCATAACAGCTTCCCTGCTGGTTGCACTATGATTGCTAAAGGATTAATGCTGTTAGATCCAGGCTTCAAAAATCCAAAGGACCATTAGATAGCAGCCAATAGTTACATTTTTCTAGACTTTTTTGCTGCCATCTATTGGTCTTTCAGAGTTTTGCAGTCCAGATTTGCTATAATTCTTTCTGTTGCCCACTAAAGCAGAAAGTTTCAAAGAGTTCCAGGCTGCAGAACCTGTTTGCTAAGATTTTTTTTTTTTCCTGGAACCCTTAAATCAAGAAGCAAAGGTTTTGTGACATAGATTGTGATTGAGTGAACTTTTTTTTTTCCCTTTTAATTTCTTCTGGAGCTCCATCAAGTTCTCACAGAATCTTGAGTTTGGCAAAAAAAAACAATTTGAAAAGCTTGCACTAGATCATGATGATGCTTTTTAAAAAATGTTTTTTAAAGCCCTAGCTTTATTATTTTTATAAATGACTCAATATACATGATACTCCTTCCTTCTCCTATTTTCTCTATAACAACAACCTTGTGAGGTAGGTGAGGCTGAGAGAGAGAGAGAGAGAAAGAGCGATCGTCCCAAAGTCAACCAGCCAACTTTCATCCCCAAGGGGAGAATAAAACTCAGTCTCCTGGATTCTAGCCACTTAACCACTAGAGGTAGTCCTTGATTTACAACCATTTGTTTAGGGGCCATTCAAAATTACAGTGATTTTAAAAAAGAGCTTTTGCATTTACAACATCGCTGTGCATTGTTGCAACATTTCCATAGTCACATGACAAAAATTGGGGTGCTTAGCAACCGGAATATATTTTCAATGATTGCAGCATCTTGGAGTCATGTCGTTGCCATTTGTGACTGTCCCAGCTGGTTTCTATCAACCAAAGTTTTTAGTTTAACAATCATGGTGAAAAAGGTAAAATTGGGTGTAATTCTCTCACTTAACAGCTGCCTTGCCTAGCAACTAAAATTCTTATCTCAGTTGTGGTCTTAAGCTGAGGACACAAACATGCACCAATAGCAATGGATTTCTGTTCCATTCCATGGTGCATAACTAATAGATTTTGCAACAGATTTTCCAAAACATCAGTTCTCCTCATGCAGTCAAATGTACAGAAAAATAGCCTTTAAAAATCTAATGCCATGCTTTGAAAACCAATAAATCTTGTTTCTTTAAGGATGGATAAAATATCCCTTAGGCTTTGACAAAAAATATTAGGTCAATCAGGCTATTTCTTGGCTATTACAGCTAAAATCTATTAATATTTGTATTAATTATTATTTGTAAAGTATATTCTGTAGTTTAATCTGTGAAGGAACAGTTCAGGTAAAAGGAGGAGTGACCTCTTGGTATTATCTAAAACAACCTTAGGAATTTTAAATGTGTGAACTCTCAGAATTTCACAGCCATCATGCCACATGTCTTCATGTTGTTAAGTTAAGAAGCACTGATCTAGAGAGACGCAATGTTTGAGGAGCCCCAGCTTTTAAATACAGGTAGTTCTCAATTTATGACCGATCACTTAGCAATCATTCAAAGTTATGACAGAGCTCCCCAGATTATGACCCACTTTCAAAGTTACAACAGCAACCTTCCACCCCCACCCTGTGATCAGTTGATCATATTTTGGGCCCATGACAACCAATGGCATCGTTCTGCAATTTTTGGCATTTTTTTTTTTTTGCTGGAAACCAGCATTTATTGGATATAATGAGTTTTAATTTAGTCTATTCCATTCGCTTAACAATGGCTGCTTAAGGATTGCTGCAGAAAAAGATAGTAAAATTGGGTGTGGCTATGGGGTGAGCTACTAATGAACACCATGACTTACTACTGTCTTTCTGGGCTCAATTGTGATTGTAAGTCAAGGGCTTACACAGTTATTTGAATCAGCTTTACTCATTCGATGCTTTGCCACGACACCTATCATTATTTCTCAGCTCTTAATTTTATCCAGTGAGTTCTGCTCTTTTCCACGTCTTCTGCTTTTGTGGGCACGGTTCTGGGTTTTTTTAGGGAACAGGGAACAGGAAGCAGCTCTTCTAAGATCCTGCCTCTGGAGTTTTCTGTGCTTGAAACAAAGCTTCAATTGTATCCTGCAGTGTGTAAGAAATAGTTTTACACCCAGGGCGTTGCCACCTCTTCTGCACTCAAGGTTTTTTGCACCAATGCACGATGACTGAATATTTTCTCAATAACTGTCAGCATTACTTCTAGTAAATGCAAATTTCAACCTCTTTTCCTCCTTTTTTTTTTCCAGACTGTTTATAAGATTACGTGAAGATGTTCCTTGATTAGTTGTTTATCCATTACTGTTTAGATAATTTAATTTAATACAAGATTTTGATAATGCTTATATTTTCCTTTAAATTCTTCTCCTGTTATGATGTTCTGGGACAGCCTTAAAGTCACTGGTGAACTTGACTTTTGCAGATTCCTTCATCAAATGTATGCACATCTTTAAATGTACTTTGCAGGGTTAGAGAATGAATGCGGTAAAATGGCATGTAGAATTCTGTTTTTGTTCTATCTTCAGCATCAAATCAAATCTTTATGACAGTCATACACCAGCATAAGAAGGGAGGGATATAAACAGTAATTTTAAAAACATCTCACATGAAATGAGTGGAAAGAAAGATTTATGTAAAAATTTACCCTTGGTTATTGGTTAGTGTGCTTGAAAAAAAAAAAGTTAAGCTTATGAATCAACTCAAATACACAGCAGAATCAAATGGAAAACAGTCTGTTTATCTAGATCAGGGGTGTCAAACTCAAGGCCCGGGGGCCACATCTCGCCTGTGGGGTACTTAGACCTGGCCCACGGGGCCACCCTGAAAACAGTGAAGGACCAGCCCATGGTGCTTCTACCAGCGAAAACAGGCTCCCAAGCTCCGTTTTTGGCTGCCATGGCCTCCTGCAACCTCTGCCAGTGAAAATGGAGCTGGGGAGCCTGTTTTCTCTGGCAGAGTGCTTGGTCCACCCCCGACATCCCCCCTGCCGCTGCCCCCCAGGTCAAACACAACCCTGATTCGACCTTCAATGAAATCGAGTTTGACACCCCTGATCTAGATTATTCCATTTCAGTTTGCAAATCAAAGGTTATAAGTCTGAAGTTAATCTCCTCAAAAAAGCTCCTGGTATAGTTAGAAACAGGCCCATTGGAGAACATTGATAAATTCTACTCTCTGAAATGCTCGTTTTCTCAGGGAAAAGATAGGGAAAAGATAGCAGGATTCGTACAGGCAATTGTTTTTCTGATACCTGAAAAATGACATTGTCTAACAGTTTCTTCCTCTTGATTTGATTGTGTGCAAAAACAGCAGCTGCCTGGGAGAGAACAGCTTTCCTAAACAGGCAGTTCAGCCACCCATTTCCCCCTTGTAGGCCCCAAAGAACCAGCATGGCTGTATGTGCCTGGGTAACGTAGGACAGCGTTTTAGAAAAAACTAAATATTGAGGCGTCTTGCAAAATATCCTCTACAGTTGCACAGTTTTCGTACAGTGAGCGCTAACGGGCAATACAAGCCATTAAAATAAAAAATAAAAAAGCCGTTTTAAAATGATTTAAAATGGTTTTTCCTGCTCTCCTTTTCTTGAAGCAGCTTACCTTTACTTTCAAACATCTCTCTTTTCTTTCCTTTTCTTCTCTCCAAACACAGGGAGGGAGGGAGGGAGGGGCTGACGGCTAGCACAAGGCTACCCTACCAAAGGATTCTAGCTTCCCTTGCAGCAGAGAGAAAGGAGCTGGTAGGAAACATTTCTCACTTTGGAGCTGACAGGAAAGGAAATCCTTCCTTCGGGATTTGCAGGAGGGAAAAGGAAGGGTGGGCTGCATTTTTGGGAGATGGCTCAGAAAGGAGACAGTGAATCTGGCTTAACGCCTGGGATTTCTCTGACTCCCCCTTCCTCAGCTCAGAAGAGCTTGATTAAAAGCAAATGTCCAACATTGGACAAAAAGGAATTTTCTCCTGCCCTTACATGGATAACACGGTTTTTCTCCTACCCCTCCCTTGCTTAAGTCTCCACCCTTTTGTCAGCTCTTGTTGCTTGCCATGCCCTTCCACTTTTTCAGGAAGGAAGTGTTTTCCGATTTTGGCTTGAAAAAAACAGCCATCCCTGTTGTCTGTAATGTAACTGTGAGTCACAGACAGATTGGGGTAACTTTTTAGTCCCCAGAAATTCTTATCTGTTCTCCCATTGAGCCTTACTTTGCTGCAACCCGGACAGCAAAGGGCTATATTAATTTTGGGTGGATAATATGCCAATTAGCCTTTTCCAGCTTCTGGATCTTTCAGTTTCCGTTATTTATAGCCAGTTCATAATATCAGCTGCGTAAACCAGGAAGATTTATTATCTAGTTACAAAAGAAAACAGCTTTACTTCAGACTTAGTTACTAGTTTGCACCTATTTTAAACCCATTACAACAGGGGTGTCAAATTCACATTGCCACAGTGGCATCACATGACTTATCGGGACTTTCTCCCCCCCCTTTCACTAAGCCAGGTGTGGGCGTGGCCAGCCTGTGATGCCTCCGGCCCACGGGTCAGGAATTTTACCGCCCTACATTAGAAGAATATTTGTGGCCTGATTCCAAGCTGGGTTATCCAGTGAAAATGCAGGACGATTGCTTGAAGTAGAGGAATGATTTTTTTTCCAGAAGCCAGACATCAGAATGAAGATTCAGCCATTCTTTGCCACGGAAAGCTAAGAGTGATAGGACATATAGTGACAAGGGGCTCTTGATGTGAAGCGTATTAGATGCCCTTGCCCTGTGGATGTGTGAGATCCCAGAAGGACCCCTTTGGGGTGGGTGATCTTAGATGTCCAGATCTTTTCCTAGGTGTAGTGTGGACTTTCATGAGATGGAATTGTCTGGCATCAAAGTGGAGCATTGACATAAAATATTTCCCTTATCTTGAAGAAATTCCATTTCTCTATTGGAGCCAGAAGGTGAGCTTAATCAATTTTAGTCCCGAGTATCATCTGTCAGACTGGGGCAATATTTACTTAAATGTAAAGTTTATCAAAGGAGTTACAAGTTACAATTTTTGCAAGTGTAACTCTTTAGTTACCTCAATAAAATGTTGGGATTTTAGATTCTATCTCCTATAGAACCTTTTGTTGAGAACATTTGCCTGCATAAATTGAGTTAGCTATTTGCACCTCTATAACTGTCTGGTTTGGTTCTGCAACCCAAAAAGCAGACACAGACTTCAGAGGATAATTAGAACTGCAGAAAAAACAATTACTACCAGCCTGTCTTCCATCGAGGACGAGTCAAAAAGAGGGCTGGGAAAATATCTACAGACCCCTCACATCCTGAACATAAATTGTTTCAACCCCTACCCTGAAAATGACACTATAGGGCACTGCACACAAGGAATAACTATGCACACAAGAACAACTAGACTCAAGAACAGTTTTTTTCCCCGAACGCCATCATTCTGCTAAACAAATAATTCCCTCAATACTGTCAAACTGTTTACTAAGACTGCATTACTGTTATTATTCTCATCGTTCCACCACCCATCCATTATGACTATAACTTGTTGCTTGTATCCCTACGATTTATACTGATTATTGTTTCCCAGTATGATTTGATGGCTTATTAGTACCCTATGACTATCATTAAGTGTTGTATCTTATGATTCCTGATGAATGTACCATTTCTTTTTATGTACACTGAGAGCCTATGTGCCAAAGACAAATTCCTTGTGTGTCCAGTCATACTTGACCAATAAAGAAATTCTATTCTATTCTATTCTATTCTATTCTATTCTATTCTATTCTATTCTATATCTGAAAAAAGTGCTGTAAATCAAGATAATAAGAGCTACATGTTAATCAGGAGAACTCTAGCTATGAATCCAACCCCATAGGAATAGCATACATAAATAAGTAACAACATAAATGAATTATAAACCTCAGAATAGACTGATAAAAAATTAAATTGTCTACGTTTAGTTGAACTACCCTCTTTTTTTCCCCTTGTAGATTTTGATGTCCAACAGTTGCTATCATGGGTTAGGGCTAGGCCATCCATGTTGCCCGTAGGCAAATATTGATAGATTATCTGTAGACATCCTGGTTTGTGAGCTTTCTGAGTCTCTGGAGCAGGGGTGGGTCAGTATGGCCACTTTATGATCTGTGTACTTTAATGGCTGACTAAAGAATTCTGGGAGTTGAAGTCCACAAGTCCTAAAGTGGCCAAAGTTGCCCACCCCTGCACTGGAGGCTAAACTGTGAGGAAAGTTTAAGGGAACTAGGTATGTGTAACCTAAGAAAAAGAAGATTTAGAGGGTAATATGATAGCTGTCTTCTGATACCTGAGGGGCAGTCACATAAAGGAGGGGGTTGCTTATTCTTCAAAGCAGAGGTTTCTAACCTTGTCAACTTTAAGACTTATGGACTTCAGCTCCCAGAATTCCTCTTTGCTGGCTGAAGAATTGTGAAAATTGAAGTCCACAAGTCTTAAATGTGATAAGGTTGGAGATCCCTGCTCCAAAGCACCTGAAGGCTGGAATTAAGGAGAAATTTCCTGGCAGTGAGAACAATCAATCAATTGAACAGCTTGCTTCCTGGAATGGTTGCTGGTCCATCGTTGGAAGTCTTCAAGAAAAAATTGGACAGCCATTTGCGAAGTCATAAGGCCTCCGGTGGGTAGTGGTTTGGATTAGAAAAACTTGAAGGCCCTTTCCAGCCCTATGATTCTATAATTCTCCAGAAATGGGACTAGAATTCATATGTAGATTTGTTCTCCACTTATGACTGTTCACTTAGTGACTATTTGAAGGTACAACGGACTTCCCAGGACTACTTCTGACCCAGATTCAAAGTTCTGATGGCCTTCGCCCGTCACATGATCACATTTTGGTTGTGTTTGCCACATCCCATGGTCATGTGACCAGAACCTAGATTTTTTTTGCCAAAAAGTGGTGGTTACTTCCGTTTTGGAAGTATAAATCCATTGTGGACAATGGATTTTTCTAACAACAATGGCATTCCCTTAATGATCACTGTAAAACTGGTCTGTAAAATTGGGCATGGTCACATGCTGACCCATTTAACAACTGGCACAATTTGTGATCACAGTTGCGGGCTCAATTATGGTCATAAGTCAAGGACTATCTATAATCTGTTCTGACTGGGGCTGCTGTCAGAATTTGTTCAACAGTACCTGGAGTGATGCATCTCTCCCATCCCTGCTCTGACTTTTACAATATTCAGGCAGGTTGAGGAGACAATGGCACTTAAATTAGTCTTCCTCAACTTGTAGTCTTGCAGTTACTTTGGATTATTACTAAGAAGAGAAAAATTGAATTCTGGTTGGGAATGGTAAGACAGGAAATCCAACCTATTTAGAAGCTTCAGGGTTCCAGAAGGCTGGAAGAAATCAAGAGATTCAGGAAGTTCAAAAGAGTATAAATATTTAATGCAAGATTAAGTTCTCTACAAGAATCTGACCAACTAGCAGTTAAGGGAAATGAGCGGGAGATAAGAGACATTCACAATAGACTGGACTTTGATCTCGTGTGGGCACACAAGGACTCATGACTTATGACGCATTTGACCCCTCCCTTGGGCTCAGACTGATTTTCTCCTACATCTGCCCACTGTTCCTATATTCCTTAGCCCTAAATTCAGGAAATGTATTTAAATTGTATATTTTCATGTGATAAAAAGTTTTGCATTATGTGTCTTTCTTCTCCTCCATAGATCTTTGCACAATGCCAGTAACCCGCTCAAAATCAGTGGGCAACACCAGTGCCCTGACCTCTACCTTGGGTATCGTTCGCCTCCTGGAAGCCCTTTTCACCTGTGTGGCCTTCAGCTTGGTGGCCAGCCAGAAGGCCTGGGGTGGCCACCATGGGGACTGGTGCATGTTCTCCTGGTGCTTCTGCTTTGCCATTACCATTGTCATCTTGGTGGTCGAGTTTGCTGGCCTTCAGCATCGCATGCCGGTTTCTTGGAAGAACTTCCCCATCACTTTCGCCATGTATGCCACCCTGATGTGTCTCTCTGCTTCCATCATCTACCCGGTATTCTTCGTTCCAAGTAATTACCATGGTGGGGATAAGGGATACCGCATTACTGCCACTGTGTTTTCTTGCCTAGCCTGCCTATCTTACCTCACCGAGGTTAGCATAACGAAAGCTAAGCCAGGAGAAGTGACCGGCTACATGGCAACAGTCCCAGGATTGCTGAAGGTGGTGGAGACATTTATTGCCTGCATCATCTTTATCTTCATAAGTGACCCACCTAGTTATGACAATCCAGAAGCTCTCAAGTGGTGCATGGCGGTCTACTGCATTTGCTTCATCCTTTCCCTTGTGGTGATTATCCTCTGCATTGGTGAATGCACTGGCTGGTTGCCATGTCCATTCAACAAATTCCTCAGCGGCTACACTTTATTGGCTGTTCTCATGTATGCCACCGCCACTATTATTTGGCCTCTCTACAAATTTGACAGAAAGCATGGGGGCAATCCAACTCGAAGCTGTGGTCGTGGCGGCTTCTGTACATGGGACAAGTATGTTGCCATAGCTGTTCTGACCGCTATCAATTTGCTGATGTACCTCGCAGATTTGGTGTATTCTGCACGGCTGATATTCATCCAGGGGTAGAGAGTGGCTGGCAGTAATGAGAACCAAGGCAGCAGAGTCCAAAAGAAGGGAAGAAGCAAGTGGAAAGAGAAGAAAGGGGTCATGTTTTTCTCTCTTTTCGCTCTGATTTGTTCCTTTCTTCTGTCTCTCTCCTCTGCCTGCAGTCTCGGACTAATTCATTCAAGGTTGACTCAGCCTTCCATCCTTCCGAGGTGGGTAAAATGAGGACCCAGATTGTTGGGGGCAATAGGCTGGCTCTGTAAACTGCTTAGAGAGGGCTGTAAAAGCACTATAAAGTGGTATATAAGTGTAAATGCTATTGCTATTCTCTTTCTCTCCTGCCTTCTCAGTTACCTTATTCTTAGCCTAGATTTATGCTCTGTGCTTGCCACACAATAGTTCTTTTCCTCTCGCCATCCTGAGCCTATCACACATAATAGCCAAATGGTAATTTGTTGTATCCATGTTTGGGATGGCTCACAAGTGCTTCTGCCTGATCATCTTTGGCTATTTCCATGCATGTACAGTATCTTCACCAGAATAGTTCATCAGGAGCTTCACGTTCAGAGGCATCAAAACTCTTAGGGCTATTAAAGGTGGCGTTGGCTGGAATTTCAGATGCCAGTTGAGGAAAAATAAAAAAACAGAGAGGGAACACACTATCGTTAATGGGGAGACTCCAGTATGCAGGTTGTCCTCGATTTACAACAGTTCATTTAGTGACCATTCAAAGTTACAATAGCCCTGAAAGTGATATACAGTGGAATCTCTGGTCACGACTGTAATCCATTCCAGGACTTCGGTTGCAACACGATTTGGTCATGACCAGAAATGAGACTGTCTGCGCATCCGCATAGGGAGGAAAAATGGCACGGCAGGGAAAATTGTCACAGCTGTGTTTGATCTCCATCTGAGGATGTGTTCGTGATTACAGTCAAACATTTTGTGGATTTTTTGGTCGTGCTCAGAAGCGTTTGTGACCTGAGGTTCCACTGTATGACTATTTTTCACACTTAAAAACCATTGCAGCATGCCCATGATCATGTGGTCAAAGTTCAGATGCTTGGCAAACAGGCTTACATTTATGACAGCTGCAGTGTCCCGGGATCAGGTGATTGATTACCTTTTGAGGCCTTCTGACAAGCAAAGTCAAAGCGGAAGCCAGATTCCCTTAACAAACATGTTGTTAACACTGCAGTCATTCACTTAACAACTGTGGCAAGGAAAGTGTAAACTGAGGCAAAGCTCACTTAACAAAGCTCTCATTTAGCACTAAAAATCTTGGGCTCGATTGTCGTAAATTGAGGACTACCTGTATTCTCATAAGAATCCACTTCCTAACATTTTCCTTAAATTACCTAGCTTGCGGTTAGGTTTCCCATTCTCTGTCTTTGTCACCCTGGCTACACTGTGCCAGACCACTAACTTCAGAAATGCATGCCAATAGCCACCCATCAGTCAGGCAGATTCAGAGGAAAAGTATGCATCTAAAACAGGAACTTTCCTAGCAGAAAAGAAGAATTCAGAGCATTCTTGATGTACATATTTTATTTGGCCTTTAAAAAAATATTCCTCCATTTTAGTGCCTTAAAAATATTGGGTTCCTCTTTTTGTCATTATGCAAACAAATGTCTTTGCCCTTACCAAGTATGCTTGCTGTTTTCCATTATGAATATGTAATAAGTTTTTTGGGAATGGTAGATGTTTACAGTAGAGCCATTGGCTGCTTGCATTTTCCATTGGGATGAATGGAGGTTGCACAGAAGCAATGCTAGACGGGTGGCTTACTTTGCACCTCCATGGAGGGTTTATTCTCCATGGTTGCTCGGGGAGAAACTAACTGTACAGTAATGAATTCATGCCTGCCTGTAAATCTGCAATAGAAATCCAACCATGTCCTGCAAAAAGATCTATGCAGGAGTTGTTGAGGTTTGCAGTAACTTTAAAAAGGGCAGGTCTCTCTCTTTTTTCTTTTCCAAAGGTCAACAAAATACATTGGGGAGGTTACAAAGAACACTTTGATTTGTGGGAAATGGAAAGCCACTTATTTGTGATTACTCCAGGCTGAAAGATAACAAATGCAGTGGAGCAACATTTAAGTAAGAGTTCAGAATCATTGCCTTCAAATTTCTTAACAAGTAGATTGTTTTACAGAAAGATAGTGTGTTTTCTTTTTTACATTTTAATGCTTTTTTTTAAAAGGGTCTATAAGACATGCTCTGTTTTTTAAATAAAAAAAGCATAGTAGAAAAACACATGCTTTGCAAGGTATTAAATACATAATGTTTGACTTCTTTATGCCAATCTAATCTTTATGGTAATCTAGTATTATTTTTTTTAAATATTCCAAGACTTGGTTTTAGATAATATTGCTTTTCAACTTTCAAGCAGCCTTTTCCCATTACACCAGCAATAGAAGTTATTTGTATGTGTTTCTATTGTGTTTACCTTTCTATTTTGCCTTTTTAAAATAAAAATACTTATAACATCATGCAGCATGGGCAGAAATGTAAATTTCCTTCTTGTCTCGGTTACCCGCAACTTCATCTACAATGTTTTTATTTTTTTGAAATATGCAAATCAATCTATGTGTACAAAATAAAGAAGCAATGTTAAAATGGGTTGTGTCAATTCTATTTCTATCACTTCTGAACAACAACAAAAAACCGATACATTTTGGAGGCCAAGAGGCTGAATAGCTACAGTAGAAATAGGCTCTTTTTCTGACTTAAGGGGCACTTCAAAAAATGGATTTTTACGCCAGTTTGATAGCAACTGCAGATTTCTATGATCCTCCAATATTGGATTGTTATTAGAGAGCTGAGCTGATTTATTTTTGGCTTAGCTGTTTAAAACTTCAATAAAAGTAGTCTTTTCATCTCTTTCTCTTAACTTTTCAGTTTATTTTTTGAAATGCCAAGCTTACAGAACTTACAGACAGCCCATTTATATATTTATTTGCTAGATTCTTAGGCCACCGTGCAGCTAGATGATTTATCAAAAACAAAACAACAACAATATAATAAAAATATTCATAATCATCTTAAAACAGGAGCACATAACCAGGAGTGGAGGCTAAAAATATAAAAAAGAGTTGCTGGTATTGGGTGTGTCTAATGAAAGACTAGGCATGATGTGATAACAGTGTTCCAATATCTCAGGCTGCCACAAAGAAGAGGGAGTCAACCTATTTTCCAAAACATTGAAGGTAGAAGCAATGGATGGAAACTAATCAAGGAAGAAGCAACCTAGAACAAAAGAATAGTTTCCTAAAAGAACAATCAGTGGATTGACGAATGACTTGCCTCCAGTCACTGGAGGTTTGTAAGAAGAGATTGGACGCCATTTGTCTGAAATGGTATTGAGTTTCCTACTTGAGCAGAGGGTTGGTCTAGACAACCTCCAAGATCCCTTCCAATTCTTATTCTATTATGGTTCCAACAGCATTATAGAAAAAGCTCTTTTGATGATTCTTTATAACTTTGATGATGATAAACTTCATTCCATTTGATGTCTTTTCACTCTACAATGGTTTTCAAACATTTTTAGATGAATGGGCTTCAGCTCCCAAAATTCCCCTGCCAGACTGGCTGAAAAATTGTGGGAATTGAAATGCACTCAAAATATTGTCAAAAAGGACTTCCGGCTGATGTTGCAGCACATATCTCTGTTCTGGCTTCTACCCGTTTGTGGGCTTCGAAAGGAACCGAAAGCTGCCTTGTAGGAATGGCAAAGGAGGAGCACCTGGTGAGGTCATGGAGAGACCGCAAATCTCCTGCTCAACCCTGGGCTCTTTCCCTCTTGCCATGATGAGAAGAGACAGCCTAAGATGGCTGCCATGAAGCTGGGACAGCTGAGGAACAACTAAGTTGGTGCAGGAGCGGAGTTGGTGAATAGTGTCTGGAACTGGGTGAGAAGAATTTTTTTTAATTTCAATTTTGAACCCCAAAAAACTAATTAAGAAGAAAGAGATTCACAATTACTTTTAAAGTGGCAGTGACTTGAATTTGGGAGAAAAAGGAAAAGCTTAAAACAGAAGGAAAAGACTAAAGAGGACAAGCAAAAAATGGTTAAAAATACAGAAAATTGGACTTTTACATTGGACAGGCATTGTTTTGGATAGGCATTTTGAAATGCTGGAATTATTTACTCAAAAAACTAATACTATCTTTAAATTGTGAAGATTAGAAGAAAAATTGTTTAATATTGAAACCTAACTCAAACGAAAGGAAACACACATGTTCTTAAAATCTGGAAAAGCTTGATTGCTGGAGATTAAAATGAAAACAAGAAAGATGTTTTTAGTAAAAGATCTCTGAGGATTATAACACAAGATGGAACTACCAAAAGGACTTAAGGAGGCTCAGAAAATTTTTTGGGACTATCCAGAAGAATAAGCTGATTAACTTTGGGACATAAAGATCTGAGATTATTGAATTGCTTGAAAAGTGACTTAGTATTTGAATACATGGTTGCTGGATCATTGGACAAAAGAGGGACACAATAAAATTTTACGAGGTGCTGTACCAAGAAGAAATGAGTATTCAGGAGATGGCAACGATAATTCATTGCACAAAGGAGATGTTGGCAACAAAGTGCAAGGACAAAATGAATCGAATGGAGTCCATAGAGAAAAAATTGGGAAATATAATACAAAAGACTATGAGTGATCAAGATATCCAAGAAGAGGAGGAGCTAATTCAAAAAGCTGATGTAAAAATAGAACAAATTAAACCAACATATAGTACAAAATGATATAAAAGAGATAATATTAAAAGTAATAATGGATAAAACAAGACAAGGGGAAAGTATTTTAAGATAATTAAAAGAGGAACCAAAGAACCAGGAAGTTCTGTTTGGAAAAGAGATAGGGACAAGAGTAGACATTTTGGAAATTAGACAATGGAAAAGGGTAGAGAAGGGAGAAAAGTTTAAAATGAGTAGCCAAGACGGCAATGTAGATAGAAATAAAGATCCAAGAGAAGAGTATGAGAGTCAAGTCAAAAAATGAACAATTAAAGCATTAAAGCGGGCAAGAGACAATGGTTAGAAAGGAAATATGTTCAAATTCAGAAGTGGCATAGTTAGAAGAAAGAGGAAGACTAGACAGAGGGTGGAATTAATAAAATAACAAAATTTGAACTAAGGAGAAATAATAAAAAGGGGAAATTAGAATTAAGAACTAGGTAATGGGAAATTATAACCTAATATGAATATGTATACTATTATTAGAATTATATAACTTGTGAAATGTTATAAATGTGATTAACAATACTATATTTGTAGTAGGATACATGATATGCAGAATATGGTGACTGGCATAAAAATGATACATTGCAACATTAAATAACTAATAGAATATAATTTCAATAACTAATGGATGGATGATTGCAACATAACAAATGTATGTGTATTATTTTTAGAATTCTATAAATGGTTAAATGTAATAAATATGATCAAGATTTTATCTGTAGTAGAAGGCAGGATGCATAGAAAATAGGGATTGCCATAAATATGACATAATGAAATTCTGAATAATTAAACAATGGAATATTATAATTATGACTACTTATTGTACACTATGACTATCATTAAGTGTTGTATCTTATGATACCTGCCATATGTACCGTTTCCTTTATTGTACACTGAGAGCATATGCACCAAAGACAAACTCCTTGTGTGTCCCATTTGGCCAATAAAAAATTCTATTCTATTCTATTCTATTCTATATAAAAGTGTATTATTATTGGAACTATATAAGACTATTAATTGTAATAAACGTGATCAATATTATTTTATCTGTACCAAAATGTATGACACTCAGGTGCCACGTTGTTCACACATTGATATGTTTGTAAAAAATAAAAAATGTTGCCAAAATGAAAAACACTGGGCTGTTAAATAAATCTGTGGTGTAGATATATGGGTGTCACAATAGAAAACATGTCCATTCTTGATCCTCTGTTCTTGCCATCGACAGGGGACTACCAAGAATTTGGAGGAATTCCTGCCTGTCCATTTTTTCCAACTCCAGATCTTGGAGAAGGAAAGGTAGCTGGCCAGCTTTGCAGCTCCTTTCCATAATATATAGACTTTTTTTAATATGAAGTAAGGTTATAGATGGGAACATGGTATGAACAAACATTTTTCATTCTCTGCTGTGTAGGGAATTTTTGATAAAATTGGTGGAATAGCAATTTTTGCTTCTACATTTGTTCCCAGGTTGGCAGATTTGAAGAACAGAAACTTGAACAACCAGAAATGCACTTTTGTGGAAGAGGGCGTGGATTTTCTAAATGTGGCTTAATGAAGCACCATTTCCTTCTCTATCAGGGGTTTAAATCATCTGGATTCATTTTTGAGACTTCTGGAGTCATAAGGGATTTCTTCCTTGCTTTTCCCCTCCCATTTTTTTTTTAAACTAGGACTAGCAGATCTGAGTTGCAAAATTCTGGATGATCTGATGGCAGCAAAGAGACCTATCAATATTGCTCCCTAGTGGTAGCCTGAGGTTTTGCAGCCAAGATCTGGCAGTCCAATTTGCATAAGTATTATTAAAACCCTGTCACATTTAGTTGGTCAGGCACATGATGCATTCTCAAATTTGTCTTTCTATTTTCCTTCAGTATTCCCCCCTTCCCCTGGCAGCTGTGATAATGATTCTTTGAGATGGTTATAGCTGCTGTGCACTTTCACATAAACGGGAATATATTTTAGCTTTATGAGCTGTAACTCTTATTTGATGGGTATGACTACAAAATTTGTTGGAACCGAGTGGGTGGCTGGAGCAGCACGTGTGTATCTGGGAGGAAGGAGCATAAAGCTGCTAAAAGAGGAAATTGAAGCAAAATATATTCCTTCACTGTTGCAATCAGGGTAAGCCAAGTGTTAATTCTGCAGAGCTGAACTTTAGAGGGGAGAAACTCATTGGCAGGAAATTACATCATTTTTTTGGTCAAAAGTGCAATGTATATCACCATGGAGTTAAATACACAATACTTTTTTCAATTGAACAAGTGTGCAGATGTGCATGTTTGTTGGCAGTGGTTTAAAAAAAGAACAACAGCAGCAGGTGGAATCTGCCATTGCCCTTCAGTTAGTCCTTCACTAATGACCACCTTTGAGCCCAAAATTTCCATGACTAATTAAGTGAATTGCACCCCATTTTACAACCTTTTTTTGCCACAGTTGTTAAGCAAATCTGGCTTCCGCCTATTAACTTTGCTGGTTGGAAGCTGGCTGAGAAAGTTAGACTGGGATCCCATAATTGCAGGAGAGTGCAATTGTCATAGATACAAACCAGTTGCCAAGGACCCAAATTTTGATCACGTGACCTTGGCGATGATGCAAAGGTCATAAATGCGAAAACCAATCATAAGTCATTTTTTTCAGTGCCATTGTAACTTGTAAACAAATGGTCATAAGTTGAAGACTACTGGATTATAGATTGTAAAGCTCACAACTTTTCAACCTTCATTTACTGCAGCATTTGTAATGCTTTGTGATACCATTCTGGACCTGTTGAGATCCACTTTGCACCTCTGAAGATCCTCCCTTATTTTACCGGTCTCCGGTTTTTTTTCTTCTTTTCCCCAGCATCCACCCACTGGAGGCCTTCTAATCCAGGGGTCTCCAACCCCTTGGCAACTTTAAGACTTGTGGACTTCAACTCCCAGAATTCCTCAGCCAGCAAAGCTTCCCTTGGGCTGTTTGTTCTCCGATGTAACACAGAACTACAGCTTGCTGAGGAATTCTGGGAGTTGAAGTCCACAAGTCTTAAAAGTTGACTGAGGAATTCTGGGAATTGAAGTCCACAAATATTAAAAGTTTCCAAGTTTGAGACTCCTGTTCTAATCCCTTTGCTTCAGAAAGAGAGTTTGGAAACCCTAAAGCTTGTGATTAATTTGTATAATACCTAAAAGGCTTGGCTTTGTGGATTCTTTTCTTTCTTTTTTCATGCCAAGTATCCGTCCTCTTTTCTGCTCATGCAGTAGAAGTGAAATTCAGCAGGTACTAGCAGGTTCCTTAGAACCGGTAGTAAATTTTCTAAGCAGTTCAGAGAACCGGTTGTTAGAAGAAATCTCCTTTTGTTTTTTTCCACT
>JAEANM010000056.1:889-53127 GCA_017656035.1 Myanophis thanlyinensis | reverse complement strand
TTCGTGTGCTGGCTCTTGGCCTAGCCACATTGCAGAAGCCTGGACCAAGGTTTTGGCAAGCATCTTATCCCAACACATTGCACCCTGTGTATTTTTAGCATTAAGGCTGCTGGCAAACAGGAACTGGAGCGATCCCACAGAATCCTCCTCTCTCTAAAAGGTCAAAAGAAAATGAAAGCAGGTTGCTGCCATGAATTCCCTGGGAAGCTGCTGCACACGTGTGAAAAGAAACACATCGTCTCGCCAGTCCTGGGGAGAATCGTGCCAGGGAAACTCTTCTCCCCTGCCCAGCCGCTGGGGCTCTCTTACTGCTTTTAGACGGGCCCTCCAGGAGGCCAGCTGGTTGCTCAGAGTGTGCGTGTGTGCATCCTGCTATTTCTCAAAAGCAGCACCACCATAAGAGCTAAATGCACACAGGCTGCCTGTCATTTCCCAGGTCCACGCTGCTTTCAGGCATTTCCAGAGCCGGCTGTCAGAGGCTGCCCTCTGGGCACCACATTCGCTGCATCTTTTTGGCTCAGGGTTTATCGGCCTTGGCAGTTTCAAGATTCTGGCTGGGGAATTCTGGGAGTTGAAGTCCACACATCTTGAAGCTGCTAAGCTTGAGAAACACATTTGGGGTGAAACAAGGTCAGCGGAGTGTTGCTGCCTTGACCAGCTGCTGGCAACTTGTCCAGAGATGGTCTGCTTGCTGCCGGAAGGGACGACGGCAGCCGGATGGCCAGGTGGCACTGCCCCGAAGAGAGAGGCGGCATCCCTCCCCTTTGCCGCAAGAGCAGCTGGGCTGGGCCAAGGCAGCTTCTTCCAGGGCCTCTTCCTCCAGGAAGCTTTGGGGTCCATGCTGTCGCTGGGTGGAAGGCAAGCGGCCTATCCCACGAGCTCGGCTCTCAGCAGTCCAACTGGCAGATCCCAGTTATG
Organism: Myanophis thanlyinensis; assembly: GCA_017656035.1. Taxonomy (NCBI): domain Eukaryota; kingdom Metazoa; phylum Chordata; class Lepidosauria; order Squamata; family Homalopsidae; genus Myanophis; species Myanophis thanlyinensis. The sequence goes on along the minus strand of JAEANM010000056.1, from coordinate 52,209 downwards.
AGATGCTGCTCCTCCGCCTCAGGAGACAATGGGACGCTGCTGTTCGGCCGGGCAGGTCTTCTTCGTGGTCACTTTCACAACGGCGCTGAAACAGAGGGCAGTGTGACCTTCAGGCTGGAGAAGAGCTGCTCTCTTGGAGGACCAGCCTGAGGGTCTCCTCCTTGGCAAGACCAGCAAGGAGCCCCGAGCAAAACTCCTCACCGGGATCCAGCCCGGGTTGCCTCTGCTGACAAGAGTTTTGCTGCAGGACACTCCTGCACGACAAGCCTCTGCAAGTGTGAGTCTTCTAGAAGGTGCCAAGCGGCACTCGCTCGGGGTGCTAGGAAGTGCAGCCCAGCCGGCCTGGGGCAGCAAGGTTCCTGGGCCGGCCCCAAAGTTGGCCAGGTCCTTCTACCTCTCAAGGTCTCGATACTGAAGGAGCAAGAGGAGGAGGCGGCAGTGTGGTTGGACCTCGGAGCCCAAGTGGGACTCTTCGCTTGCCAACTTTTTGTGCGCACCGTACTTACCAAACTGTCTTCTTGCATTAAGCGAACTTTCCGCACCAGCGAGCGAGATAAATGGTTGCACAGAGCCACTATACTGTAGGTGAGCTGGAGAGAAAGAGGTACTCGGTCACACACCGGAAACCCAAACCAGGGACATCCTCGTGCCTAGAATCAGGCTCCTAGGAATGGCCACCTCTGGAAGCTACACCAGGAAGGTTTATGCCAGGTTCTTCCCCCAAGTCTTGGCTGCCTCTGTTCCTTCTTCTGAAGATTCCCCGATACTCTAAGCCACCCGGGACAAGGAGCAACCGAGGCCATTCTCCACCAAGGCTGAGCTCAGAAGCATCCCCCTCTTTGCAACAAGGCCACAGAAGACACACCTAGGAAGAGGAGGAGGAGGAGGAGAGGAAGGCCTATGCCCCTGCTCTGGCCAGTCCAGACAGGATCCAGAGGCAGCCTCTGCCCAGGGTCCCAAGGAGCAGGAGCCAGGCCAGTTGGCTGACCAAGCAGGCCTTGACCATCACTCCTTTGCTCGGGGACTCTAGAGAAATCCTCCCCTCTGCCCTCTCTTTGGATTGGGACCATTCCCTGGCCCCCAGTCTCCCCCAAGGAAGGACCTTGACAAGCTCACAAGGGAAGCTGCATGGCCTGGACTCCCTGGGAGCTTTTGGAGTCGCGTCTCAGGTTCTTACCTTCCACCGCCTCCTGGCATACTGCTTTTTGAAGTTCTCCAAGTTGACGACCGATTCCCGCCTTACCATAGCTTGGTGGTTGTCCATGGGCTGGAGACAAGAGGCGACAAGATCAGGCCTGGCCTCCCCTGGACCCCAAGGAGAAAGCGCCCAAAGGCCCCGCCAGGGCCGCATTGCCTGCTTCACATTTAGGCTGGCTTTTCTCTCAAGCTCAGGCACCTTGTTCACCTCTTTTCTCTCTCTAGTCCTGCCTATGCAGGCCTTAGAAATTAGTCTTCCAGTTCCTTAAAGTAAGACCTGCCGCCTTGTTTTTGTAACATGCTGGGCGCATAAATATAAAATTATCGTCATACCATCGCCCTGCCCTAACAACCCTGCAAATTTAAATGTTTTGCCCCTGAAATATGAGCCCAGATTCAGGTATATAAATCTTGACTGAGGAAGAACCACAAACAGCAGACCAAGCTGCTCTCTTTTTACTGCGTTTTTATTTATTTTTTATATTTATCTGCTGCCCACCTCCATAAGACTTTGGATGGAGTATAAACATTAAGTAGTAGTACAGCACTAAGTTGAAAGCTAGCTTCAGGCCCAGGGAGAAATTAGCCTCGGTTCAAGAAGAGGCTCTCAACCACAACTTGGCTTCCTTCTGTAGCTTTCCTGGGTTTGCAAAGAAGAGAGCAGCTGGTGTCTGACAACCACCACCACCCCTTATTCAGTTCTTCAGTTCCTCCCTGATCTGCTGAAAGCCCCCTCCCCTTCCTTGTCACCTCTTAAACCTTTAGACGCAGGGGTCTTCAAACTTGGCAATTATGTGACTTGTGGACTTCAACTCTCAGAATCCCTCAGCCACAAGTCACATAATTGCCAAGTTTGAAGACCCCTGCTTTAGAGTCTGCGGGCTACAGCTGACTTGAGAGGGAAATAATTTCTGAGTGATGAAGGCCCCTCTCCCAGGACCAAGCAGAATTCGCCACAAGGACCAAGAGCATCCTTCAGGGTGTGAACACAAACTTGGTCTAGAAAGCACGTTGCACTAAACCAATATTTATTGAGTCTCCTTCTCCCAGATTAGTTACAGAGTTGGCAGAATTTATGCTTTCTGAAGGAGATGAGCAAAACAGCAAGCCAGGTAGTGCATCTGCCATGTCGCTCCCTCTTTCATTTTCAAATTATCTCTATACAAAAATTAGTTCTCCCATTACAGAGATGGGAGGAAACGGTCTATTTATTTGGAATGAGATAAGTGTCTAGGCTGAAGGTCCTGCCTTACGCAACAGCAGCACGGGTCAGATGACAGGCATGTCTGCAAATTTATTCGGAATCCTCCGTTTATTCTCCAAGGTATTTGCCAGATGTACTTTCAGCCAGAAAGCCTGCAGAGAGCGCTTTGCGGAGCCCAACAGGCTTCACATCTGGCTCTATTATTAAAAAATACTTTCCTACAGAATCTCAAAACAAAAGAAAATCAATGCCTCTTTACAGCGGCAACTCAGCAATAAATGAAAAGCTTTTAAGGATTCGGATCTGCGGTCTTGAGGAGGCCTTCATTGTGAGGGTCAGCTCAGGGCATCTTCCAAAGGATAAAAATAGGGCAAGCTTTGGAAGGAAATGCAAAGTCTTATTAGAAATTCACTGGAACCCAAGTAAGGCAGGCACAAGCATCCAGAACGCAAGGCCTCTCCACCAGGATGTATTTGCCCAGGGACAAAATAAATATATAAAAATACGGTGGCAACAAGGGTCTGCCGAATAACGTCGTTCAGAAATAAACCCAAATGTGTGAGTTCAGCATGCAGGCCGCCTGAGCAATTCCTCTCCGATTCGGACGGAAGCAGCAGCATCAATCTCTCCGTCTTCAGCAGCCTCACTGGCTGGATTTTGTCATGCTCAGGTTTAAAGCCGCCAGGAACTCTTCATAACAGGACCTGTTCAGCAGCTCGTTGAGGTCCTTCTGGAAGACGCAGCCAAAGCCGGCCGGCGCGTAGCCCTCATCCTTGCCCTCAGACCAGAAGCTGCCCATTAAGCCTTGGACCCACTGGAGCTCTTCCGATAGCTCCTTGCTCAGCAGTTCGTAGTGGGACTGCAGGCCGACGTACCTCCCTGCCACCCCAGCGAGGTTGGCACCCACTGCCCGGGCATCCTCCTTCAGGTGCTTCTTCAGGGAGTCGATCTTGCGATATTCGTACTTCAGCTGGGAAAGCTCGTGCTTCACGCTTTCATGCTCCTCCTTGTACCAGGCTTCCTTCTCGTTGTAGATGGAGACCAGGGTGTCAATATCCTCCTGCAAGGAGTCGTGTGAAGCTGCCAGGGTGCCAAAGCTCTTCTCCATGCCGGAGATCTCCTCCACCACGCGGGCAAAGCGTTCGAAGGTGGCGTAGGTGTTGTTTGGAGGAATGCTGGAGTGGCTTTTGAGGGTGTAATCTCTCAGCCACTTGGTCTTCAGCGGCCTGTGCTCGCTCCTCCTGTGGCCTTGGTCTTTGGGGCCTTCTTTGGACTGGAGAGAAGTCGGGAGGATGGTTATTTACCAAGGACATGGCTCACCACAAAGGTCTAAAGACACCACAACATCAACATCATCACACCAGGGTGCAAATACACACAAGTGCAGGGTGCCAGAAGCAAGCGCAAGTCGTCTTTCCTCTTCATGCATTTGTATCTTTCTTGCAAAATGTTTGTGAAACAGGAGCATTCCCACAAGGAAAACGACCTCCCTACATGCCGACATCCACATCTGCACACAACTCTGGACTAACCTCTGTAAAAACAGAATCATTTCTGGGACAGCCACGCTGGCGTTTATAGAGGGAAGGTGTAGGAAGAGTTAAATTCCAGCACTCCAGAGGGAAAATGCATGGGGGGGGGGGGCGCGGATAGAGCCTGTCTTACACAAGATGCCCAGCAACTGTGCCAACTCATTTCATGGATATCCAAAAATAAAATAAAAATTTGGACCAGTTTACATGTGACTGCCAGTGTTCATAAGTTTTTGACATTCTGCAATTGCTTTGGAATTCACCTGAGAAATGCTGACCTCAAGATGCCCCTTCCGGCTTTGGCATGCAAGCCACAAGGAAGTGGGCTGATCTCCTAGTCCTTCCTGGAGAGTTGCACTTACAAGCAACCATTGACTTCAAGAAGGGCAGGACGGAAGGATTCGACATTCAGCAAGACCCAAAGAAGCAAAGCTGAGATTGCAAACTGTATCATTCCATGCCAACAGCAGAGATGGGTACGGGGACAACTCAGTGTGTGCCAGGACAGAAAATTGGCCTTCTTGACTTACCCTGATCCAGGGGTGCCTGAGTGCTTCCTGGATGGTGAGTCGTTTCCTAAAAGGGGAGAAAGATCTCAGTGAACCCCCCCCCCCTCATTGTGGGAGAGAGCTGCCAATCAGAAGCATGTTTCAAACGCCTTACGTGGGGATGGCACACTCACTTTCCCCATGGAAAGGCCTCAAATCGTGAACAGGAGACCCATCCAGAGCCCCCCTGGGCTTAAACGAAGGCAGTCCAGGAAGCACATGGGGGGAGGGGGAATGGGGGGGCATAAGGCTGTTTATCTACAATGAATTGCCATCAATGCACCTTCTATGCTTACTTTGAAGAGGCAATGTCTGAAAGTACAAAGGTGCTCACAGGAAATCCATTGCTCACAGGGGTGCTCACAGGGGGCCAGGGAAATGCCCATTTCCTCCTCCCTGGAGGTTCTCTGATAGCCATTAAGCAGAGCCCTTCAGCCCTGCGGCAGCTAAGCCAAATTACTCCCCTTTCCTCCTACAAAGAGTCCCACAAAGCTTTTCCAGCTTCTTCTCCGATTCAGTGCTCATCCAGGAACCGCCTGGGCTAGGTGTAGGACCCTCAGCCCTGGCCAGCTTCTGGCAAGACGTTTGGGACGTACCGTGTATCTTTCACCAGAAGTTTCCGGATAAAATCTTTTGCCAGGTCACTGGTGTGGCTGAAGAATTCTTCATCAAATTCATAGTTGACGGCAGTGATGTTAGCCAGCGTCTCCTGCTTGGTCTCTCCAAGGAACGGAGAAGCACCGCTGAGCCTATGTGGGGAATTGGGGTGGGGGGTTGGAGGGAGGGCAGGCCAAGGTGTCAGGAGTGCATTTGGCAGGGCCAATGGAGACAGAAGAGGCCGAGCACCATGGGCAGACTCCACAGGAAAGGGCCCTGTGGGAATTTTGTTATAAAATCGAGACAAGTGTTTGTGTTGCCCAGAAAGGGTCTCTGGTGGCTCAATTGCCGGAGGAGGGGAAGGGAGGGAGGGAAGGAAGGAAGGACTGCCTTTTGAGCCCCCCAGCCCAGATCCAGAGCTCTCTCTCCTCTTCCTACCTTGGTAGGAATTTGGATGCACACAACAGAAGCCAGGAAGAGGGAGCAACTGCAGCCTGCTGGGGTGGGGGTGGGGATCCATGCCAGGGACCCCCAAAGCCCTCCTCCCTTGATGGACATCAGAAATTCCTCCCACTGGGCTGCAGCCTTCCCAATGGACCACTCCACACTGCCACCTGGTGATCAACCAGTGCAACTGCTGCCAGGGATTCCCAATGGCCTTGTGTGCTCACTCCACTGCCAGCTTTGGGCATTTTGCTGGGTGATTGAGCAGAAAGTGGGCGGGAGCCCTTAATGGAGTGTCTTCTCCCTCCCCTGCCCAAGGACACCTGTGGAGCCAGCCTTGACTTCCCCACTTGCTTGCTTTCTGCCACCTTGCTAGTCTATTAGAATGTTTTTAATCACAACAATTAATTGTATGCACCTTCATCCAATCTATGTAATACTCCATTACAGCCTCACACTCTTCTCTCCCACCCCACTCTCCATAATTCCCTCCGGTCCAAGATATCTCCTCTGAGTGCCTGTGCAACCTCTTTCTCAGGAGGGGCTGGGGGAATGGAGCCCACCTCCACTTTTACCACCAGCTGCCCGAAACAAGTTTCTTCCTGATCTTTGCAGGAAATGTGGGATTAAAAATAGCAGGGAATGGATAAAAGCAAAACAATGAATAAATAAAGGGAACTAATAATCCAGTACTTACAATATGTAAGTGATGACTCCAATGCTCCTGGAGGGAAAGGGAAAAAAGAAAAGACACCCACGGATTTATGCTAAAATCAATCACTCGGTCAGGTTGACAGGGAAAAAAACAGCAAATTCGTCTTCTGTTTGCTGATTTGTTTTCTAAGGCCGATCCGGCACACCAAAATCAACTGGATCAACCCGCAGCCTGCCAGCAGCCCAACCAAAAAATACCAGATTAAGGAAGGAGGCTGGAGGGACAGCAAACGCAGGCAGAAAAGACTCACCACAGATCAGCTGCCAGTCCAAGCGGCTCGTAATTTATGATTTCTGGAGCTGGAGGGAGAGTGTGGATCCCAAGGTCAGAGAGACAGATGCTGCCCGCCCCAACTTGAAGCCTCCCAGGCGTGTTATAGACAGCCAGGACCCATCATCCTCAGCCAGGAGGAAAACTTCAGTCCTGGCAGACAGTGGCAGGGCCCCGGACTGAGAGAGCCTTCTACCCCGGGCCCTGGATGAGTTGAGGGCTAAAGGACACCAGCTTACCTACAAATTCTGGGGTCCCAAAAATATTCTTAAACTCCACTCCATCTTCTATTTCGTGGGCCAGGCCAAAATCGATGAGTTTTATGTGAGGAACGGGAAGGGTCTTGTCCAGCAGCATAATATTTTCAGGCTTCAGGATGGGAAAGAGAGCAGAGGGGAGGAGAAGAGCATCAGCCCTGAGGCTGGGCTGCGGAGGGCAGGGGGCGACGGGGGGCTGAAGGGGCTGCACCCCGGCTGGACTGTCCGGACGGGAGGAAAAGGGCTTTAGTGGCAGCTGCTCCTCACCTTTAAATCAAAGTGGGCGATCTTCTTGGTGTGCAGGTAGTTGACCCCTTCCAGGATCTGCTTAATGAACTGTGTGGCTTCCTCCTCACTCAGCGACTCCTTCTGGGCCAGGAAATCAAAAAGTTCCCCTCCGGATACTCTGCGAAATAAGAGGAGGAAGCGGTCCGCGTGTTCATTGCCTATCTGACAATTCATCGCAAATGAATAACATTACAAGCATGCAGGGGGAAAAATCTAAATTGTGGGAAGGAGAACGGCCAGGATGCCTTCCTTTGTCTTCCCTTCCCTGGGCTGGAAGATGCCCTAAAATGAGCCGTCCTCATAAAAACGCCCAGAAAAGTTGGAAGGTGGCTTCCCTTTCAGCAAATTGCTTCTGCTCCTGTGAAGATGCTGCCTCTTTGGGGGTCCCATTGCCTGGACGTTGTCCTCTGGCAGCCCCAAGGGTCCAAGCCTTCTCTGTGGGGGCACCCTCCCTTTGGAACGAATTGCCCCCAGAGATCCAGACCATCGCAGACCTGTGGACCTTCCTGCGTGCACTAAAAACTTAGTTGTTCCAACAGGCCAGTCTGGCCTAGCATTAATTAACTGGGCTTTTAAATTGGTTTTTAAATTTTATAATTTTAAATTTTTTACTCAACCACCCATTTAATTCTTTTTAATTTGTTTTTAAATTGTTATTAATTTATTTTTTAGATGGTTGTACACCGCCCCGAGTCTCTTTTTGGGAGAGGTGCAGTATATAAATTGAAATAAATAAACAAACAAACAAACAAATAAATAAATTGCAGGAAGCTCCTCTCGTTTACTGACGTTGTTTGTTTTGTTCCACAGAGAAGAACCAAGTTGCAAACTTCCAAATCGCTTCTTTCCTCAGCAGAGCCCAGCCCCCATCACTGCTCATCCGGATGGGCTGGACTCCATCCTCTGGTCAACCTGTGGCTCTTTCTGCAGCCCCCCCCCCCCCCAACTGGCAGCCTGCCTGTGAGAATGGGTCTCTCGAAGGACACCACTTCCTTCCTTCCCCAAATCAGGCGGCTATTTTATGCTCCGGTTTGAGGCTTTCTCGTCCTTTCTGCCCTCCTTCGAGAATTGAACTGGAACATTTCTGAGAGTCTCGTTTAGTCCCAGAACCACCGAAACAAACAGAAATGCCCCCAAATGTTCCTGCCTGAAGCAGAACTGGGCTGTGTGACAGATCTGTAATTGTGGCAAGGGACACAACTTTGCTTTGCATTCTGTCAAAATCCAGCAATAATGGTGACCCGGAAACTTGGTTGGAGGAATTTACACTAAGCTTAAGTTAGTGAAGTTTACTGCAAGGTGGTGCTCAGCGTTTATCCGGGTTTCTAGAGATCCTCTCTGAGCATTTCAACATTTGCAGAGACCCCAAATCCATAGTTACATGGAAAGGCTAACTTGGGAGTTTTGCACTTAAAAGGATGGGCTGGAGGTTTTGCATTCATTTCTAGTTTGTGTTTGTATCTTTGGCTTCCAAGCTCCGAGCATTTGGGAAAGTCTGTCTTTGTTCTGAACCCACAACCTGGAACAGTTTCCTTCTTGTTCAAATAATATTAACTTCATTAAAACTGGATTTATAAATAAGCAAGGAAAGGGTGCATTATGCACGAGGGCCTATGTGCAGGCACTGTGTGGTTTGATTTGAGCCCTGTGGTTCGAGGTCTGTTGAATCCAGCCAATCAGGTTTGAAAACACCGTGGCTCAGCAGATCACATGAGGAGAATACCTCAATAAGCAGAGCAGAAACCCTAAACTGATCTGCAAGTAGATTAATTTTTATTTTAGGCAAACAAGATAGCAGAGACCCAGAATCGCCTTATAACCCGGGGGATTCTCAGCGCTCTGTGTTGATGAAATAGATCGGTGTTGTTCGAGGTGGGGGACTTTAAGATCCATGGACTTCAACTCCCAAATTCCCCAGCCAGTAATGAAATAGTTAATGCACTCCGCCATTCCCAGATATTCCCGATGGGGGGAAACCAGGCAATTCCACCGGGCCGCCCTACTCACAGCTCCAGGATAAGGACCACGTCGGTTTTGTTCTCGTAAACCTCGTGCAGCCGGATGATGTTGCCATGCAGAATCTGCTGCAGGATGTTGACCTCCCGCTCGATCTCCTCCCGCTGGACTCCGCGGCGGCTGGCCCGGCTCTGCCGTTTCTTGATGAACTTGGCCGCGTAGTCCAGCCCCGTGGCCTTCTCCCGGCACTGCTTCACGATGGCAAATTGCCCGCTGGAAGCAAAGCCACCGGAGGGGGTTACTCCAGAGTGAGATGGTGGGGCAGGCTCCGGTGAAGCAGCCCATCCCCTCCCGGCCGAGATACGGAAAGGGGTGCCGGATGAGGGGAGGGGCGAGGGAGAGCATCCTGGGCAGAGGGATAAACGAAGGGCCACTTTCATCCAGACCAAAAGCCTCTAAAGGGTGAAATCGTGGCAACTGGACCAAAGTTTCTTAAAACTGAGATGTTCTGCTGCTCATCCAAGTAACTTCTTCAGTCAAAATGAGAACTTGGGTAGGCAGAGGGTCAGAGAGTTTTTTTAACCAATTTTGGTCTAGTTGCCATGATTTCACCTTTTCAGATACTTTTGGCCTGGATGGTTGAATCTCCGTTCGCAAAGGAGGCTCGATGGAGCAGCCTTTCCGCACAGGCCTTCCAGGCATCCTTTCCAAGGTCAGAAACAGGAAACAGAGACCAGATGAGCCAATGACACAGCCTGGGGGGAGGGGAGGGGGGCTCCCCCAAGCCCTCTTCCCTCCAGGTGTGAAGAAATGGGCCTCAGGAGGAGCCTCCTTGCAGGAGCCCAATGCTGCTCTTCTCAGCCTGAACACGGAGGAAGCAGCTGCACAAATCCTTCCTCAAACCCTTTCAAGGATGGGCTCCAGAGGAGGGAGGGACAGCTGGAGAACAGGCAAAGTCCCCCTCTATGAGAGATGGACCCCCTCTGGCCTCTTCTCAGGATAGCCTAACTTGCAAAGATCCCAGGAGCACCAGGCAGCGGCTGTGTGGATAGCGCATTGATGCTACGGAGACACCAGATGGCGCTAGGCTTTGTGGCCTCTGGGGAATAAGCAATGGGGTGGGGGCTCTTCCTGCCTCAGAATAAGCAGAAGCCCCCTGTTCTGTCTGGCACTGGGGAACTGGAGCTTTCTCGGCATTTAAGACCCAGGTGGACAAGCCCATCCGAACTGGAAAAAGCAAAGTCAGATGGCAGGCGGGTGAGAATGCTGCTCTTGCAGGTCGCCTGTCATCTAAACATTGCCGTCACCTCACGTGCTGGGCATGATGGGCAGGGGGTATTTTTGGAAATGCCTTTAAGAGCCCCGATACTCAGCAGAGGCAGCTGCTCTGAGCTGGGAGCCCAAAAGCCGGTGGCCGATGGGCCAAAGCGATGCTCAGCTCAAAAGCAGAGAGGAAAGTCTGGCGGGGAGAACCCGGGGAGGGGGGAGAGGGGCTCCTCTACTGGCAGCTGCAGCCAGACTTGGTGGCACCATCCAGAGCCCATCCAAAGAGCCCCAGGGCACAGGAGGAGGCTGACCAGCTGCCTGCCCTCTGACGCTGGCCAGTTGGCCTCAGCGGGAGAGCATTCACTCTGCAAAATGGGCTTCTTTGCCCATCTGGGGATGATGGGACCTGTTATCCAACCTAGGTGAGATCACCAGGTTAGAGGTCCCCACCGCAGGAGATGGCAGGGGTTCGTCCATCAAGGGGACAGAGGTGTTTGAAGTCGGACTGTAGCTGCTCTCCCCAGCACAGAGGGCTGAAACCATCATTGTAGCCGTGTGAACCCAGTAAAGGAGTTTTTTGTTTGTTTTTCAAAATGTCAGCCAGCCCCCCAAAAGCAGGTTTCCTAGGTCTATTATGGCAAATCTGTTTGGGCTGCTCCTCTGTCAAAGGGGGTCCCCTAAGCCCCCCCCCATCAATTGGCCTCTTCTTAAGCAAGGCTGCTGGTTCTCCTCCCCCCTTGGCTGAGCGAGGGACCCCCCCCATGAAATACCCCCCTTGGCTGAGCACGTCTTGGGCATTGTGGCCCACCCACTGGGGCTCTTCTGGGATACTCTTTCTGGACTCCGCAAAGCCGGACTGGCTGGGCTCTGGTCCTGCCCAGCCGCTTCCAAGGCTGGGCCCCTGTTGCAAGCCAGGCTAGGCTCCCCAGGTGCTGCACAAGAGGCCTGGTGGGTGGGGGAGGGCAGCCGATCCAGCCGGCCTTCCCGCTCCCCCTCCCCCCCCAGCTGCCTTTCCTGATGGCCAGAGTGACCCTCCCAGAGGCTAAAGATAGACAGGGAGCCGGAGCAGCTATGCCTGGAATGAGAGGCGGCCGCTCGAAGGGTCCCAGCAAGGGGCCAGAACGGAAGGCCGGTCATTCTGGGGGAGCCACAGCAGGACCGTGGAGGGTGACAGAACCAAGGGGCAAAGGGCAAAGGGCAAAGGGCAGAATCTGGAGGGCAGCAACGAAGACCACCAAGCACCAGGAGTAATTGGAAGGAGGAAAACCTCTCACCCTAGCTGGGGACCATGGGATCTGGAGTCCAAACCCGGTGGCGGGCGGAAACCCTGAGGTCATTCCTCTTTCGGCAGCCCCACAGGCAACACAGGAGCCCCTCTGTGGGGCCAAGAAGCACCCTTTATTTCATCTTTCATAAGAACGACCCTGCAAGGTGGGCTGGGCTGAGAGCCCCAAGTCACCCCATGGCGTCTGGGGGGCTGCCCCCCCGCAACTCCCTGCATTTTGTAAAACAGCCAAAATTCTTGCAAGGCAAGGAATGCAGCCCCAGCTTCCCCCGGGAATCCTCAGGAAAGAGGCATCTGAGAAAGGCCGGCCAGCCCCGGCCCCTTCCCTCCTGACACAGATTCAAAGGAGGAGTGGGGGGGGGGGGGGCTTTTTTTAGTCCATTCATTGGCCCAAAGGCTGCCCACAAGGCACGCTTTGTTGCCAAGAGGCTGCCTTCCAAAGAGACAAAGGCGGGGGATCAAGGACTCCGCCCCGGGCGGCACAGCAAAGCAGCCCCTGGCAAGGCTGGATGAGCACTTTGTGGACCAAATGCCAGGCCAGAATCCCACTCCAATTTCCCAAAAACAGCCCAGAAATGAAAACACACGGCTGAACTGAGCAAATCTGACTCACCCACGCTGCCTGGCTGAGTCGGCCCCCTTGCAGGCCATCTGGGGCCAAAACCTGCTCACCGTTCTCTCTGCGCGCCTCTCAGTAGAGTGCAGGCGCCTTTGGCCCTCCGGCCCCCTTTCCTCAGGCCAGTCCAGTCCCTGACCACCGAGGTTCCCTGGGCTGGCTGGCCGCCTTCAGGCTGATGAGGCCACACCCGGAGTCAGTGCTTATAGGGAATCTCAGTGGGGACAGAATGGGACCCCAGGCTGCCACCCCACCTCCAGCCTGGGTCCGGCCTTTGCCTGCACCCGAGAGAAGCAGCCTGCTCCACATACGCCCAGCCATTGTTTGGTGGGACACTGCACTCATCCAGGTGCTCCTACCTCACCTGGGCCCCTGTGACTCATCACACCTGCTTTTGCATGAGCCACTATTGTCTGGGAGCCGGGCGAGCGCCAAGCGTCCTTTGGACTGGCCCCACCTGCTCACTCACGCAGCCCAGAGGAATGAAGCACCAAGTCAGACCCCACGGGGGCTTCTGCGGAAGCAGCCCCTTGTCTCTCCAACCGCCAATGTTAGCACCCCAAAAACCCCGGCTCTTCGTGTTGGTCCTTAATCTGGCAAGCGGGGATGATGGGAAATGCAGTCCAATCGCAATCTGGGAACTCCTCCCGGGTGTTCTGACTGCTGCCTGGTGATGGCTCCTCGTTACTCCCATTCAGGCCAGCGGCCTCGGGCTTCCTTCTGGCACAGGCCTCCTTCTCAGGAACCAGCCAACGCCCAGGATGACCTTGGGCCCATTGCCGCCTCCTTCTTTATCGTGGCTTTTCCTTGGGGCGGGTCTGCCTGGCTCACCACTCCCCAGACAGAGGCTCCTCTGACAGGGGCTGAGTGGGGAGGGGGTCTGCCCCATCAGGACCCTCCCAAACCATCATGCCCTTCCAACCAATTGACTATTCACAGGATCCAGTGGAAGCCTTGGGGTGCCAAGGGCAGGAAGTGCTCCCCAAAGGTTCTTCCTGAGGCAAGAGGGTGGGTGGCCCATCTCACGGGGAGGGGACTGCTCACCCCTCATTTTCAGAATACAAAGTCCAGCCCTCGACTGCAAGAGGAGAACTGGGCAGGCTGGCCGTCAGGCCCCTTGATCAACCGTCCGTAGCAAAGTCCCACAACAACGACAGACCCACCTTCTGACTGCAAACACGCCACCTGGAACCCGTCCAAAGCAAAGCGTCACTCGAAATGAGTCACTCGAATGGCTGCTGCCCACAGGACTAGGCAACCGTGGCATCGAGTCCGTTCTGGGCGACACGGTCCTAATAGATCCCAACTGCCCGGTGCAGCCAGCGACCGCTGGAGGAGCCGCACCAGGAGGAGCCGCTGCCCCCAAAAGCTGCTAAATCTCCGCCGGCCACCCGGTTGACTGCAGGGTGGCCTATCTGGACATCACCGGAGGGACCACAGTCCTAAGCAACTGGGGTGCCCTCAGTACTTTCCCAGGTTCTTCCTGGACCTTGTGAGGTCAGCTAGCAGTCTGCAGGGGAGGGGCAAACTGTACTGGGGCAGAATTGCAATTCCAAAACTTTTTGGTTCAGGAAATTACATGACTGGAACAAACTTTGATTGATGCCCTGAGTGGCTTCCTGTTTCCACCACCTGACAAAGGCTCACAAAGCTGGCAGGAGCGCCAACAGGCCCCGAGTACCCAAGTGCCAGGCCAACTTTGGGCAAGGAGTACCAGCTGGCCGCTGCTCCAGAGGCAGCCCCTGCTGGGGATGCCCTTCAACGGGGAGGCAGGCTGGGCTAGGGGGCTCCTGCAGGGCCGCTTGGGAAGCGGCTGAGCCAACTGTGTGCCAGGAGAAGGCAGCCTCCATCTCTGGTGCAAGGAACAAGGCGGGCAGGGCAGGGCAGGGCAGCCACCCCACTCCCCAACCACCTCAGCTGCCGGCTGAAAGCCTCTTCACTCCGGGAGGGTCCTGGCATCCCTGTCGCTCGCCAGACGCAGCTGTCACCACCTGGAGCTGCTGCATGTCTGCTGGGAAGGCCGTCGGAGGCTCCCTTGGCAGAACCCAGGCAGAGGCAGGCCCTGCTGCTCCCAGAGACCAGGCATCCGGAGGCATTTTTCTGATGCTGACTCCTGCCTGACACCATTGGGGCTCTGACCCAGGGAGCCACCTCCAGACCCCGAAGGTTAGAAGTGCTCCTGGTTCACATGAGGAGAAAATGCTTTGCCAACTGTGCCCAGCAAGCCCAGGGTGTGGGGCCACGCAGCCGAGTTCAGACCAGCAAATGTCTTTTGAATGTGTATTTCAGGCATCTTCCAAACCCCACCCCCACCCCCTCCCTCCCCCTGCCCAAGTGTTGAAATATCAGGCAGGAATTCAGCAAGGCAAAAATGACTTCTTCATCCCAAGCTTTTGCAGTCCAAAAGTTTTCTAACTAGACCAGCCAGGCATTCCCGAAAGACAATGATTCTTCTTCCCTTCACTTGGCAGCCCCTCTGCCAGGCAACCCTCTAAATGCCCACCCTGGGGGGTGGATCGCCATGGCAGAGGAACGCAACGGCGAAGAAGTCACTGCGTTGAGATGAAAAGTTGGGGCTTACCTGCCGAGCTCCTCCCCGATTTCGTAGTGCTCCTCGACCTTCTGCTGTTTAAACCCGGCCATCCCTGGACTCTGCGCTCTGTAAAAAATGGCTTTTTTAAGCATTTGCTCATTTCTGTCGTCCTTTGGTTAAACTTCTCTCCTGCTTTTCCACCAAGAGTTTAAAGCCATTTATGGCACATCAGGCTCCCATTCAGATTTAATTTCCTGGACTGTTACACATCATAACTATTCAGGGTCACTAAAGTGTGGATTAGTACAATAGGGGCACACTGGCCTCCTTTCTGTGGGACCCAAACGTATCTGTACGTGTGCTTGGCCTGGTGGGGCGGGGGCGGAAGCCAAAGCTGAGATCCAGGAGCAGGACCCCTGGCCCACCCTCATCACGAGCCACTTCCTCTCCCAGGGTCTCCCTAATCGGCCTGCCCGCCCCTGAGCTGTTCTTGGCCAGGACAGGCAGAGCCCAGCCCAGGAGAAGCCGGAGGGCTGGACAGATGGGCCCCAGGGGAGCTGCTGGCCGTAGGCTGGAAAAGACCTGAGCCACAGAACAGAACAGGCAGAATCTTTTCCTGGGCACCTCCTAGAGCTTTCTGATGGGAGAGAAGCTTGCTTACTTAGCCTCAGTTTTCACACTGCAAGATGGGGATAATCTTAGCAGCCTATTGAAGGAACCTGCCTGAGGTGGGGGAGAGAGGGTGGAGTTCCTCCGAAGGACCAGGTATTTCTGCCAAAATGGTTTCAACCCAACAAAGTGTCCCCCTGCAGCAGTAGAATTGGTATTGACCCCCCTCCTGACCCCGGGACCCTGGTGCTTGGATCTCTACAAAAAAAAAAAAAAAAGGTCTCAGCCAGATTGGAGGACGACACCCTTTAAGCTGCCTTAAAAAAGGGATTTTGTTCTAATCTCTTTAAAATGTGGCTGATCCACTCTTTGAAACCCTAGCAGAATACCTGGGATTATCTTTGGCTGAACCAAAATGAAGCCGCAAGCAGCAAAAGGCCGACCTAAAGTGAGAGACAAATGAATTGGTGGCATCCAACCAGGAATCCAAATACAATTAAAACCAAAGGAGGAACCGCAGAAGAACAGTCAGTCTTGACAAGAAGAAACGGCGCCTTGGCTGAGATGCCCCTCGAAGCGGCCACAGGAAGGGGGTGAAACTCCCGGGAAAGTTTCAGAGGGGCCTGGGAACCTCTTTGGGCTGGGACTCTTCTCTCCTCTCCAGCCACCTGGATTCTCCTTCCTGAGACATACAGCCTGGAAGGCAAAGTGGGAATCCGGTGGCCTCTTCAGCATCCACCCATTTCATGGACGTTGGCAGGAGACGGCTTCAGCCCACGGAGCCTGTGCCTAACTAAATTAATCAGGCTTCCGGCAGGCAAAAGGCAGGACCAGAGCTCTGAGCAGCCTTGCCACTATTTGTGGGATTATTGCAAGTCAAGACACAATTAAATTAATTAACCGCTTCTGAGATCATCCTGGCTTCAGCAGAGGTGCCTGTCAGGACAAACGGCCTGGGCAAGAGAGAGCAGCTCCTGTCTGCCTTTGCCAACAGCCGCCCTTCCCTTTTGGCAGCCACAACTCCCCTGGGGGGGCCCTGGGGGGCCTCCTCCTGCGTCCTTTCCTTTCCAGGGGACTCCCAACCCTTTCCCAGCAGTCGGCAGGGCACAACCTGTCCCGTCCCGTCCCGTCCCGTCCCGTCCCGCTGGGAGACCCTGCCTTTGAGATACAAAGCCTGCAAGGGTTCCTGGGTTGGGGCAAAGGACATCCCCAGAGCCGGCCACAATGGGGCCGAGTCCAGCCTGGTGTAACCAATGGAACCAAGGGGGGCTTAGGACGAGGTGGGAGCAGAGCCCCAGAAGGACCTTGAGGATGCTCCAAGGGGCTCCGGCCAGACCGGCTCTCGCCCCCACCCCCAGAGCCCGGGCAGGTCAGGTGCTGCCCATGTGCACCCTTGGCACAATACCCTCAGGCCCCCAGAGATGGTCCTTCTCCGGGGCAGACGAGAAGAAAGGACAGCAAGGCAAGCCGGTCAGAAACCCAATTCAGTTAAATCCTTTATTGTCAATGCAGAAGATGCGTGCAGCGAAATTGAGAACCCCTTGCAAGGCGGACCAAGGGAGGCCGGCCAGTGGGTCTCCCCCTCACAGCGCCTTTGGGGGTCAGCCAAGGGCAGCGCCAGGCTTTGGCCCCAGGAGGGAGGCGCACCTGGCGAGGGTCCGGGGGCTCAAGGGCCACTGGCAGGCCAGGCAGAGGGCTTGGGGCATCCAGGAGGGCCAAGAGCCCAGAGGCAGAGAGGGGGAGGGGGGCTTCCCCTCTGCTCCCTTCAAGAGAAACCTCCTCTCCACTCAGCTTTCCCGACAGCCCCCCCCCCCAGCAAACCCTCCCCCCCCGTCTCACCAGGCGCCGGGGATCCGCCCCAGCTGAGCGGCATCGCCGGGTGGTGCCCTACCCGCTCTCCACGCGGGGTCCGCAGAGGAGCAACCCGCCGTGGGGTTCTCCGGGAGCAGAAGCGGCCCCGTCCGCTCAGCACCTCGGCGGGCTCCCGCTTCCGTCCCCCGTCGCCCGCCCGTCCCCGCCGGCGAGCCTACCTGCGCGGGCTGCGAGCCCAGGGCGCCCGGAGCAGCAGCAGCAGCAGCAGCGACTCTCCCGCCCGCCGCCCGTCCGCCTGCCTCCCTCTGGCGGGCCGGGCCGGGGAGGGGCCGCGGGCGTCCGGGGCGGGCGAGGGTCCCGGGCGCCCCCTGCCGGCCAGGGGCGGAACGCCCGGCCAGCAGCCCCGAAGCCACTTTTGCCCGAGTGAAGGCTCCGCAAAGCCGGCCAGAGGCTCTCAGGAGCGGATGCCGAGCAGGAAATGCCGGGGAAGCCCTTTGCCTCGGCCGGTCGCTAGCTCGCTCTTGTTCGCAAAGGGTCCTGGGGAAGCCGCGCATTAGGAGGCGGTTCAGTTTCAACCCGCAGAGCGCTGGGGCTGGATCCGTCTCTCTTCTTACTTAGATCAAGCCAGGATTTCGCTTTCTCAGCCCAGCCCACCTCGCAGGGATGTTGTGACCAGTATGTTCCCTGCCTTGAGGGTTTCCCCCCCACCTCTCTGTCCAAAGGCAGGATCCCAAAATCCCCCCAGCGCCACTTGAATATCCTGGGCATTGACAAACTGGTCAATTTCAAAAGGCACTTGGAACAGCTGCCATCCTGCAAAGACCCCTAAAGCCCCCCCCCCCCCATCAGCCCATGCCAGCTGCTTGGAAGGACTCCATGGTGGACAAAAATGCCAGATCCTGCCTAAACATCTGTCCAACTGTTGGACCACCATCATGACATTAACAGCTGCAAACTGAAATTGGGGGGAGAGGAGGCTTGTAGGTAAAAGGCACAAACAGGAAATGCTCCTTTCTTGCCTCCGCCAGAAAATCCAACCCCCCCTGCCATTTCCTGTCTTTTTTCGGGCCTGCAGCGGCCACCACCCAGCCAGAACCCCTCTTGAACCGTCCCTGCGCAAGGATGGGGAGGGGCCAGGCCTGTACTTCGGCATCAGCACCCCCTGGACACACACACACACACACACCCACACCCCGAAGGGTTTCCGGTGGCAAAGGCCGAACCCTGTCAGGGCAAAGAGCTCGACTTCCCCATTGAGTCTTTGTCTGCCACAATGAGACAATGGGACCCAACCCCTCTCCTGGCGTGCATTCTTGCAGCCCGTGGGTGCCACCCTCTTCCCTGCCAAGGCTACAGAAAGAGCAGACCGCTCTGCCTCGGGGCGCAAACAGAAACGACAGCAGGTGGTTGTGTGCATTTATTTACTAAGATTGGTCAGAGAAAACCAGACAGCAAAGAAGATCAAAATCCTTTAGAAATCAAAGACAGGAAATGGTATATTTTCAGGAAGTTGCAAAAATTTGGCAAATGAACTTGGGGGTTCCAAACCCAAAGAACTCTGTGTGTGTGTGTGTGTGTGTGTGCGCGTGCGCACCAGGGTCTCCAGCAAGAAAGGCAGGAAAATAGACTGGATCTCTGTGAAGCTTGTGCAAATTGCAAAGTAGGAGGGGGGTGTTTACATTCTGCTTGAACAGACACCATGCATAAAATACTTTGCCTATATAATACATAGGAGTTTGGGTTTTTTTATAAAAAGGAAGGGAAGGGAAACCCCAGAGCAGGAACTGAGACATGGATATCTGGACATTTGGTGCTTCTCAACCTTGGCTGCTTGAAGATGGGTGGACCTCAGCCTCCTGAACTCCCCAGCCAGCAGGGCAATTCCGAGAGTGATGTCCACCCATCTCCGAGCTGCCCCAGGGGGCGTGTTGGGGTGCGTGTGTGGCCATCTACCTTTCGTCTTCTCTTCAATGCTGACAGTCTGGGAGGTCTCTGGATGACAGAGGGCCAGCCCCTTGGCTCCCACTGCAAGGAAGGCAGGGAGAGGAACCCCCGCATCACACAACTTGGGGCGCCCTGCGCAGCGCCTCCCCCCCCCCCCCCCGAAAGCCACCGGACTGGCTGGCACAATCAAGGACACTAACCTTGATCCAGGAGCCACAAGTCAGCCAAAATTCCCCCAGGGAAGATTCACCCACCTCCTCCTCCTCCTCTTCTGCCACCATTGTAGCCCAGGATTAGGCTGTTAGACTAGGATTTGAGGTATTCAGACACCCACACCGGGTCTGGATTCTGTCTTTCCCAAACTGACCCTGGGCTGGATTGGTCCAGGCCGTGAGCAGGCAGGGGCTGGCTGGAGGGAGGGAGGGAGGGCTCCAGGCCCCTTGGGCTCCCAATCTCTTCCCCAAGAAATGCCTGGGGGGGGGGAGAGGGGAGCTAGTGATGGAAGGAAGGCAGAATGGAATGACTGGATTCTTCTGGGACGAACTGTGCTGGGTTTTGCCATCCCCTCTCAGCCCCCTCTGCTCTCCGTGGAACAACAGGCTCTCAATGCGAGGAGAGGGAGGCTGGCACCGGACAGGTCCAGCCGGGTGTGGATGGGGCTGGCCATCCTGGAGAGGAGAATGGCCAGAGAAAGGAGCGCCGGTTGCTGCCAACAATGACAGGGACCTGAGCCCAGAAAGGAGACTGCAGCTGTCCGGCGACCCTGGTTCTCTCCCGGATCGTCTCCTGCTTTCCTGGTGGGAAGGCCAAGCGGTGGCCCCATGGAAGCTCTCTGAAGCCACACAAAAGCCACCTGCGCCCCAGGAAGCACCACGACTTGGTTCATTGTTTTAAGACGATGAGGAATGTGTCTCCAAAATGGCACAATTTTAAGACCAAGAATTTGGCATAAAACGACGGGCCTCTCAGTATTGTGTTCAGAGGCTTCAGAAGGGAGGAAACACTCACAGCTCAGCTGCGCAACTGGAAGGAAATCTGACGTGCTGGGCCCACTGAAGGACGACCTAAGCCTCTTGTGAAATCTGCCCTGGAGTCTCCAGGAGGTTCTGGGCTGTGGAAAAGCCCCCCTGAGGTCCCTTCAGCCGTCTTCCTCATCCTCGCTGATCAGGTCCCTTTTCTCTGGGTGGGTCTCCCGTTCGCGCAGGAAGTCCTCGCGCATGGCCTCCAGCTCCAGCAACTCCAGGCGCACCTTCTCCAGGTGGAAAGCCCTCCGGTTCCTGATCTGGCGCAGGGGGAAGGGGTTGAGGTCCCTGAAGGCGATGCCCATCAGCTTCCTGGAGGAGGAGGAGGAGGCACCGTTGTGGGCCGTGCAAAAGAGCCGACTCAAATGTAGCCTCGCAGGGAGGAGCAAACGTTTTCCACCTCTGTGGACCTTTTAGTTTAGGCAAATGGTCCCTGCAGCCAGAAGGCCTGATCAGAAGCTCCGGCAACTGAGAGTGGGGGCTGGGTTTGAGCCAACTATTTTTGCTCTTAGTCCCTTCCTGGAACCCCATCAAGTTCTTGAAGACCGGGGCTCAAAACCCGTTTTATGGCACCGCTTACGTTCTTTTACTCCATTTTCTCTCCTCCCACAGAAGCTCCTTCTAATGATATTTGTGAACGTCCTCACCTGGCATCCAGGACCGAGCGAGTGAAAGACCGCAGGTACTTGAAGATGGAGGTCGAGTCCTGGAGCTTTAAGATCTCCTCCTCTTTGTACTTGAAGAGGGCCAAGGCAAACCGGAAGATCACCTGGATGTCCAAGAAGCTTTGGGTCACTAAAGAGAGCATGCTGCACAGAAGGCTCCCCTCCCAATTCCGGAAGATCCCAGGGAATCCACTCTGGTGGGGGAGGGGCGCCTACCTTTGGTCCCTCATAGAGAAAGGAGTCCCATATTTTGAACAGCAGGTCACTGACCACACTGTCCACGAAGACGACCAAGAACCAGTTGAAGGTGATGAGCGAGAAGTCCACCCGGTGCTGCTCGAAGTGGCCATGCAGCCGGGGCAGCTTCTCGCTCATCAGGTCCTTGAAGACGCGTTGGTCCACCTGCAGGAGGAGGAGGAAGCTTGGAGAGGGGCTTCAGAGGGACCCTGTAGGCCTCCCTCCTCCTGCTGGGCCATTCATCTCCAAGGCCTCCCCAGATTGTTCATGGGTGGAGGGGCGTCCTTTTTCTCCAACTTGCCCCCCCCTCAAACGGCTTTGAGGCCCCCAGCCCCAGCCAAGGCTCCAGCCAGCTCTTCTTTCCAGACATACCTGAGAGCCAAGCAGCGTCTTCGTGTAATAGTCCCGGGGCATGAAGACCTCCACGATGGTCACCAGACACCAGAAGGCGTCTTCCTGCTCCAGGTAGAGGAGAGCGATGGCCGCCAGTCTGCAAAAGAGACCACACCGGGAGTGCTGCTTCCCACACGGAGTCAAAAGAAGGTTTTGTGCCTCTCGCTCCCCCCATCCCCCGCAAACCCCCAAAATACTCTTCAGCACTTTCCAGGCAGGAGACGCGACCAGATGAGCTACTTCTACGGTTTACTGTAAGGCAACATTGGCAGAATTCTGCAGATCTGAAAATGCAATCCTGCCTCCTTTACAGCCTGAGAAACTTGGGAGGGTCCCTCCTGAGCCTCTTGCTGGCTCCTCTCCCATGGCCGCGTCTCTTCCTCTCCCAAGGTCACTCACAACACCATCAACCTGGCTGCCTTCACAGAGCCAGTTTCCGCAAGAGACAGCAGCTTTTCCAAACCTATTTCACTTCCTCCTGCCTGGGGCCTATGAAGCATGGAGTGCCACCATAAAGTGCCTCCTGGCGCAGAGCCAGGCAAGCCAGCCACACCTGTGCTCTCGCACAGACCCAGCTGGCCCTGGGGGACCGGCAGCCGAGGGGTGCGGGTCTTCGTCCCCTGAGAAGGAGAAAGAGAGGGGGACCTACTCCTGAATGGCTGCCTCCTACCTCGTAAAACAAAACTAAGAGTGGACTTTGGAGAAGGAGGGAGCAGAAGAAAAAGGGTGGAAAAGAGGCTGTGCAGCCCCAAGACGGAAGGCAGCACGAGGGAGGAGCTCGGGTGGGACGGAGAGGAAGGGGGACAGGTTGTCTGGACCCCATTCCTGGACCCGGCATCCTCTCTGCTTCTCGACCTGGCTGGTCTAGAAGGGCTGCCTACCTGTTGAGCCCCTGGCAATAGCCGATGTCGGGGTTCCGCCACGAAAAAGCCAGCAAGACGTTCCGCAGCTTCTGGATGCCCTCGGAGGTGGGTGAGGAGTAATGCTTGTTGTTGGGCAGGGTCCGCAGGAGGTCCAGCTCGATCTGCTTGGAAGCCGGGTTCTGCTTCTTCAGCGCGTTCTGCAACAGGTCCTGGAAGTGGCCAGGGGGGCTTCTCTCCTTGAACTTCTTTGCATGGAGGCCGACGCACCACTTCCAGATCTGGCAACGGTGCTCGTGGGGGACCCCGGCCCGGATGAGATTCTTCAGCTCCACCGACCGGACCATCTCCCTGTTGACACTGGCAGCCAGGAAGTTCTCCCATTTCACGCCTGTGGACATCTCCTGGTGCTCGGTGAGGGACAAGGACTTGAGGTCCAAGGCCCGCACCTTGGCCACCAGCCTCTCCTCCTCCTCCTCGTCCTCTGGGACCGTCTGGAAGCCGTACACATCATACTCACTGGAAAGGAGAGGGAGCCAGAACCACCAGAGTCAAAAGACCTTACAGGAAAGTCACGAAAGCTGCCGCTCGGACAATGCCTTGTCTACCTCACATACTGTTAGGCGGAATGCCAATCCTTTGGTTGCACAGAGCTAGACGTGAACCTCAGCTTGACCCCCGTTCACTGGGGGGAAGGGCGCTGCTGGGGAAGTGCCCAGGATCCATGCCCAAGTGCAGCCAGCAACCATTCTGACCCATGCTAAAGACCAGGATATGGGGAGAGCCTCTGTGTGGGCCCACATCTCCCTCTCTGAGCCACTCCCGTGGAATGACTCCAAGCCGAAGGCCAGACCAAGGCTCACCTGACCATATGGGGCTTGAAGTGAGCCTGTTCGGGCTGCTCACCGCTGTCCACCTTCAGGGCATCTTCCAAGAGCCGGGCCACCAGGTCGCTGTCGGGGTTGGGCTCCTGCGAGCGCACCGGCGTCTTCCTCTCCTGCAGCAAAACCAGGTACCTGCTCTCCACCTGGCACATCCGGGCTTCCAGGCTGGTGTGCTGCATGGGGCACCGAGAGAGGGGATGAGGCAGGTGGCAGCACCACGCAGCCTGAAAGCCAAGCCAAGCCTCCCCCCAGCCCAGCTCTGCCCCCCAATCCCAGCCATGTCACCACCCCTAAACCACCATAAGGAGAGCAACATGGCCTGTGGTCACTCAGCCTCTGGGGGAAGGGGCAGAAAAACTGGCCAGTCCCACAGAACGGGTCACCTGTCAGTGGCTCTGACCCCACTCAGGGTGGGGGGTGGAGGCTGAAAATGGGGAAAGTTTCACGGTGGGTTGCCCCTTTAACTGACCTTGGCTATCAGCTGCTTCTCCCTGTTCTCGGCATTTCTCCGTAAAGCAGAAAGTTCCAGGATCTCCTTGTTTAGAAACTTGTTTTGGGTTTTGTAACCTTGCAGGCTGTCCTGTCAACAAACAATGGGGGGAAGGGCTTTGGAGAGGAAGGGGGGCAGCTCCTTTGCGCCCCCCCCCCCCCCGGAAGGGGGACAGGGAGCATTACAAAGGGTTTGGCCTCCTGGCCTCGGCTTCAGGGCTGCAGAGACCAAAACCCAAACCGACTCCCATGATGTGCAGCTCAGCATCTTGTATGAGCAGCTGGCAAACACTCTGAACGTGGTGTAATGTGGGAATAGAGCCACCTATGGTTTGTCTCAGAGATTGTGGTTAAATAAACCACAACTGCACAACGCAATCCCCCCAATATTCCATCCCTCTTGCCCGACGCCTTCCTCCTTCTGCTCCCGGAAAGGGGCCAAACCAACAGGCTGCAGCTGCTTCAACCAGCCCCCGCTCCCCTTTTCTCCCCTCCCTCCGTCTGGGGCCCCGAGAGATGAGAGGGCACTTACCTTCAGCTTGTTGAGCTCCTGCTGTTCCTTGCTGATGGGGGGAGTGGCGTCGGCAGGGGAGGGTCCGCTCTGCCAGGAGGACTCGCACTCACTCAGCTCCCTGGAGAACTTCATGATCACCTCGTCCTTGGCCTGGATGGTCTCCATCAACATGTCCAGCTGCTCGCCCAACTCCCCCACCGTGGCCCGCAGGCTGTCCGCCTCCTGCTGCAGGTGCTCTTTCTCCAGGTTCAGCTTCTCCAGCTGGTGGCTGAGACCCAGAATCTGATGGTCTTTCTGGTGGAGCAGCTCCAAGTGGCCCTTGGCACTCCCATCACAGAGGGGCCCCACCAGATACCGGTTGTACTGGGAGGACCGGACCGTCTGCTGTAGGAGCCGCACCAGTTCCTGGGAGGGAGGGAGCGAGAAGGCTGGTGGGGAGGAGAAACCGGCAGGCTGTTTTGGAAACTGGGGGAGGGGGGGATTCACAGAGGCCGCGGTGCTGCAGGGGACCTGCTGCTGTTGCTGGCCTGAGCCCCCTCGCCCGGGGACCCACAGGATGCCTGGTCCCCCTCCCCCTGGCAGAGAAGCACCTCCTGTTCAACCCCAGGTGCCCCCTCAGTTCCCGGACAGAGGATGCCTGTCCCTTTCTTGGCCCTCCCGGGGCTGCCTCCAGGCCTGGCATCGCCTGCCCCGCATTTCCTGCAAAGCTGCCTGTTGCGAGAGAGAGCCGGGCGGTGCCCCCTTGGCGCCTGCCTACCTTCTGGCTAGCTAGCTCCGTCTTCAGCTGCTCCAGGTTCTCCTGCTGACTCTGCACCTTCAGCTGCGCCTCTGCGGCCGGCCGGCCTCCGTTCCACGCCGGAGGAGAGGCCTCCAGGCTGCCTCGGCCTTTGCTGGAAGCCATGGGCTCCTTCAAGGGACGCCGGGCCTTGTGCGGGAGGCGGCCAAAATCAAAGGAGAAGGTTGAGCCGGTGCCATCTGCAGCATTGGGGAGGAGGGGAGTTGTGGGGGCAGAAAGTTGGCCAGTTCAGCAATACGGAGAGAGCCCTGAGCCGTCCCCCTGTCTGAAGAGATTTCATTTCCAAATTCACCCAAACGGCCAACCAATCTGAGCGGCAGCTGTGGGAGAAGCCGGGATAGTAAACCAGGAATCCAAGTTAACACCCAGGCTGCCGCTGTGAGCCCTGGCCCCAGACTTCCCAGCCCGGAGGGGACGGAGTTGGATGTTCTCCAATGCAATAGCCAATATGAATGGGAGAGGTCAGCCATTGCAGCCATGGCCTCCCCAGCTCGGCCCTTCTGACTCTCAGCTCAGTGGGGGAACAAAGATTCTTGCGGTGCTCAGAAGCCCCCCTGGGATCCTGCCACCCTTGGGGACCTCCAATCAGAAAAGGGGGCAAAGTGCCCCCCCAAGGTCTGCAAGGCCAGAATGATTCTGCAAAAGTGGGAAACGAGGGGGTGGGAGAGCAACGGGCAGCAGTGGGCACCTTTGCTGGACTTGGCTGCCTGCCTTTGTTTTTCTTCCTGAGCCGCTGACTCCTGCAGGTCTTTGGGGCTGGGGTCCAGCATTTCCCATTCTTCTGTGTAAAAAACACTCCTGCGGTCTTCGCCACTTCCTTTTCCAGCTCTTAAGGAAGACACAGAATTCCTGTGAAGTACAGAAGTTCAAAATGGTTGGGAGGGCAGAGAAAAGTTGGCTGAACTCACAAAGCTGCTGAAGCCAAGAGCCCAACGACGACTTCTCCAAGGGTCTTAAAGCAGACCCCCCTCCCCCCCCCAATCAGAGAGGCTGGCTGGAGAACTTTTGTGTCCCCGAGAGCATCCTTCCTCTCTCCCACCTTGGCCTTCAAAAGCAGCCCAGCACAGGACAGCTCTGTTTTCCCTCCTCCGTCACAACCCTCTGCTCCCGGAACTGCCTGCGGAAAGACACTCGTCCATCAGCCCTGCTGCTCTTCCAAATAGGAGAACCTCTCTGGGCTTCCCTGCTGCCCACCCTCCTGCCTCTCTGAGCCAAAACGTAAATAGCAGGCAGGAAACGGGGTAAGCCTGGCCTCCCAATGGCCATCTGGCCGCCTGTGGTCAAGCTGCAGCCACTCGGCTGCCTGCCTTCTGCAGTGCCACATTTCCACTTCCCCCCAGTGGGGCTGGGGAGAAAATAAGCTGAGACAGGGACCCTGATGAAGAAAGGGCCCTTTAAAAAGTGCTGGCTCTGACTTGCCCTGCCTTGCTCAAAAGCACGGAGGTCCTGCGCTTCTACACCTCTTCTATTTCTGTCACACTGAGAAATTACACACTTTCCTTCTCAAGAAAGCCACTGAAGCCCAAGGACGTTTTTCAACTGAAAGCAGCATTTCCAGATTTCTCTGTTCCAAACTGGAGTTCCCCAGCCCCTCCCCCCCATTCTCTCTCCGTCCAAGGAGAAAGCAGGCTCAAGGCGGCTGCCCCAAACCACGAGGAATGCCCGGTTGCAAAACCCAGCCTCTGTTTACCCCATGGAAGGGTGTACTGCCAGGCAGGCTTGAGAAGGATCAGCAAAACAGGGAAGCTCGTGGCAGGCAGATGCCCAACAGGGAAAGTACCCAAAGGCACTGTCTGGGAGGAAGCAATCACTCCTCCCTTTGCAGCTGCTGTCCATCTGCAGGGCGCCTGTGGCAACTGTGGCCACAAACAGCTGGGCTGCTTTTCTAGACGGAAACTCAGTCAGCCCCGGGTGAAGGGCCCGCATTTCTGGAGCACAAGGAGGAACTCGGTCTCACACGGGAAGCAGACTCTGACTCACAAACGTTTGCCAACTGCTGTGCCCAGAGCGCCTGGTCCACGAGGGCCCGGTCCTTTCTCAAGTCCTCCCAGGCCACCTGGCAGGCTGCCTGCCTTGCCCAGCCGAAACCAGGCAGCAGGGGCACAGGCTGTGCTCTCCAGCATCTGGCACCAGGGTGGGCAACCTCTGTGGAGCAGGGTGGCCCCTGCTTGCCCCGGATTAGGGGTTTGGGGGCTTTTGTAAGGGTGCAACAAGGGAACCTCTGGCAAAGTGGCTGGGTTTGGGGGCTGTCATGTCAAAGGCTTTTGACGGGTAACAGGATCCATTCCACCTTTATTTAGAACAAAAAACAGCAAAAAGGTCACCACATTTTCAATTTCTGGATTAGTGGCAGCCCTTCCTCATCGCGCCCCCCCCCCTTTCTGGAAGGTGGATTCTGCTGTCCACTGAGGCGCTTTGAGAGTGACAGCATAACCGAGCCGTCCTTGTGCCTCACAGGACTTCTCTACGGGTTCAGGACACGCTGCACCACTTAGGGGGATTTGGCTGCTGGAAGCCATTCCCAAAAGTCTGCTCGCTCGCCTCAATGCCGCCAGCCTTAAGGACAAACGGGCCCTCAGAAAAGGAAGCGCATTCACAGGTGAGGGAGTTCTGCAGCTGCATCCACCAGGACTCACCTGATCTCGGTGCCCAGCTGCCTCAAGGAGAAATTGATGGGGCCAGGGTGGCCCGGGGCGGGCAGGCAGGCGGCTTGCTCCCCCACCAGCTCCGTGGGGGCGATCTCGACGGCGAGGACGTTGCGGGCTTTCTCAGCCGACGCATTTGCGGGCAGCGCCGTGCAATCTAAGGAACAGCAACCCCACCGGTTATCTGCCAACCGACTTCCACATCGAGGCTTACAGGAAACAGTCACAAGGGTGTCACAACGGAGGCCTCGCGGGAGCAGTCGAGCTGCTGATCCCTCAGCTCTTCAAGGACCCTCGCAGGAAATGCAGGAGGCGCCTCAGTCACACTTCCTCTTTGCTCTGGGCAAGCCCATGCCCACGCTACTAGTCATCCCACGCAATGGTCAACGATGGAGCCACTGCCAGAGTTCCTCTCTGGGTCAGTGGGAGCGCTTTTTTGCCCGTCCCACCAAAGCCTTTCGCCAACCTGTCCACCCGCAGAGCGGCCATCCCAGGCTCGGCTTCTCTGCTCTCTCTGGGAAGAAGCTGGGCGGGAGGCCTTGAAGTGGCTTCCTGTGACTTTGCATAGGCTTCCCTGGAGGAAACCACAGGCCCGTCTCTTTCTTCTGCTGCAGCTCTGAACGCTCTGCGGTTCTGGCTCCACTGGCCGGGCAGGGGCCACCCACGTTAAGCTGAATTGGCTCCTCGAGGATGGAGAGTGCAAGGCAGCCTCCCCCCTTTGGCCGACTGGAGCTGCAGGAACTGCCCCTTGGAGGGCACTGACAACAGCACACACACACACACACACACACACACACCCACACCCCCACACACACACCAGCACCCTCAGAAAAAGCTCAAACAGCTGTCTAATCAGAGCAGATGCCGACCGCACAATGTTTCCCTTAGCCACAAGGGCACCATATTTACATTTACTGCCCACCTCATTAAAAACACAGCTGTGAAAAAGGGGGAAACCGTGAATGATGTTATTGTTGCAACTGGGTATTCAGCAGAATATATGCCTGTATGCATACCGTCCCTTGTATATCTTCTTAAAAAAAAATCAACATTTGGTATAAGAATTTAGTTAAAAAAACAGCTGAGTACAATTCTTGAAGTTAAAAATCTAACAAAAACACAAAATAAAGCAAAAGACTGGCTGTTTGTGTGTATTTGTGGATGTGGATGTGTGTGTATATACACACTCATGCACAAAGGCACCCCAATTTCTAATACGTATTGTCTTTAAACTAACAGTGTTAAATAAACGCTTGCTGTTGTGGAAAAAAACAAAGAAAAATAATAATCCCCAAATCAAGGAAACAGCTTCTTGTGACCCAGGGGGGAAAAATGTGCTGAGATAGCTTTCACAAGCCTTGATTGGCTTGTGAACAGTTCTGTGAACAATCACTGGCTGGGAACCCTGGGAGTTGTAGTCCCAGAATAATTAGAGACATCCAGGTGAGGACAACCAACTGGGCCTGGTTTTTCAGGGATCCCTGGGCTGGGACTGACATGTGTGGGCCCCGGCCCCAAGTGGCAGGAGCCTTTTCTCCCTCCCATCCGGTCCCCCAAAGTGGACCACGAAGCCAGCGTGAAAGAAACACAAAGCCACATGGAAGTTGTCGCAGCTGTGATCTCATTTACCGAGCCATTTCCTGCACTGTCCTCCTGCAGGTTCCCCGGTGTTCGGTCCCCAGAAGAGATGTGTCACTTACCGGGACTGTCGTTGGCCACCAGCCCCCTGGAGCACCCGGCCAGGGTGGGCGATGTCTGGCTGTAGCGCTTGGCTGTGTCGAGGTTGTGGCAATGCTCCCACCTCTTCTGCTGGAGCTCCTGCAGCCAGTACATCATGTCCTGGTGTGTGGCGGCCTGTGGTGGAGAGAAGGCAGCAGCCCGGCAGGTTACAGACCTCATGGAGGAGGAGGAGGAGGAGGAGGAGGGCATCAGAGCAAGGGCAGCCGGTCAGAGGAGGCCTCCCAATCCGCTGGATAAACACAGACAGCTCAGGAGGGCAGTCATCGCCTGGCTCGGCAGAGTGAGGGAGCCTTGGAGGCCATCTAGCCTGACCCATGATCCGGGACAGAATCCTGATATCGCCGCATGGGTGAACCGCTCAGCTACTGTGCCACAGCATGAGGAGGGAATTTGCAAGAGCGGAGATTTGCTGTCCCTGCTGGACACCTACCAGTCTTTAAGATTTTGCGTTCTGCACCGGGGACTCCAACACAGAGTCAAAGTCTCTCTCAGCGCCTGTATTGATTTTGCCATTTCCCACAACTGGCATTTTGGACTTGGCCTGGATGACCTCTGGGACTTCAGCAGGCCCAAGGCCACCGGGCAGTTGCCGCTGGAGGGAGGGAAAATCTCAGAGGTCCCCTGGCTAGCAAGTCCCTCCTGAGCAGGGAAAGCTCAAGGCCTCCAGAATGGTGGGTGGGTGTGTGGGGGGGGGGGGGGGTGCCTTCCCTGGGCCACGTCCCCCAGACCGGCTCTGCCCTGCCCTGCCCCCGTCTTGTGATCCAAACTGCATCCAAGAAGGTTGTGCAAACCCATCTGGAGAGACCTCCCTAAACATCTGGTGGTGTTCCTCATGCGGGGGGAGGGAAGGGAACACCGCAGCCACCAGCCCGGGGCCTCCATCCGGAGCCTGGCTCCCCGCCTCGAGGGTCCCTCGCTCTGCCAGCCAGACCCTCCCAAGAGGGGGAAGGAAGGCCCAGCCCAGGATGCCGGAGGGAGGGAGGGAGGCGGGGGGGGGGGAAGACTCAGGGTCCCGGGATTGCCCCTCCCAAGTCTGCAGCCGTGGGGACCTCCACCCACCCGGGGGGCCTTTGCCGGGGCAGGGGGAGCTGCCGAAGGCGACCAGCGCAGGGCGGCCAAGGGCCCCGGGGCTTCCGCGGGGGAGGAGCTGCCCCACGCCGCCTCCCCCTGCGCTGCTCACCCGCAGGACGGCCACGTCGCCGCCGGGGCCGTGCACCTCGAAGGCGGTGCCGGGCGCGCCCTCCTCCTGGCGCCGCTCCTCCTCGGCCGGCAGCGGCCGGGGCTGCGGCGCGGGGCTCGGGCCGGGCGCGGCCGCGGGCGGGTCGTGGAGGCGGAAGGCGGCGTGGGCCAGCTCCAGGCGGCCCAGCGGCTGCGCCTCCCGCGGGCCCTTGTAGTAACAGAGCGCGCAGCCCCGCGCGTCGAAGGCGAACCAGCGGCTGCGGAAAGCGCGCAACGGCCCCTTCCCGGAGAGCTTCTGCAGGTAGCCGCACAGCCGCGGGGGGCCCTCCGCAGCCCCCTCCGCCGGCATCGCGCCCGCCCCGCTGGCTGCCTTGGCTGGCTCGCTCCGCCCGCGCAGCCTTCCGGCCCGGCCCCGCGAGGAGGAGCCGCCCGCCGCTCGAGCGCCCCGCCGGCCTCTGCACGCGCTCAGGGGCGCAACTAGGACGGCGGGAGACACCGTTCCCTTTTATTCGGGGTTGGAAAACTTCTTCAGGCGAAGCGCGGAGCAAAGGCCGCAGCCCCCTCCCCGAGATTTCCTTTGGCTGCTCCAAGTTTTACACGCCCTCAAGCAGGAATGGCTGAGCCGGTCTTTCTAAGAGGCTGGTGGGCTTCTTGCCCGTCTTGTGTGTCCATCAAGTAGCCAAAAATCACATAGACAATATTTTGCTCTCAAAAAGACATTTAAGAAATACCTGGAGAAATATACTCATCGTGATTATTGTGGAGGAACTCAATTTTTTTTAACCTGCCTTTCAGGTGAGACAGCGCCCAGCTTTGCCTGTCAGCCTCGACCCCCAAGGCAGAACAGAAGCTGCCCAAGAACCTCCCTTGGGCGGGGCTAGGCTGAGCCACCTGTTTCCCCTGGCTGGCAGTCGAAGGAAGGAAGGAAGGAAAGAAGAAAGGGGTGCCCACCTTCTGGTCACAGATGAGACCCTCCTGGGGCTTGGCATGCCCTGGAAAGGCCAGAATGCAACTCTGTCCCTCCCACCCACCCACCCACTCACCCACCCCAGTGGTGCCTCCTGGTTGCTGGCCGGGAATCTGGGAAGTCCCAGCAGCT
Organism: Myanophis thanlyinensis; assembly: GCA_017656035.1. Classification (NCBI taxonomy): domain Eukaryota; kingdom Metazoa; phylum Chordata; class Lepidosauria; order Squamata; family Homalopsidae; genus Myanophis; species Myanophis thanlyinensis. Next base: position 20,613 of record JAEANM010000056.1, on the reverse strand, counting down.
GCGCCAAGGCTGACCGAGCCCCAGCTCTCCCTCCCCATCCCTGCTTCCATTCCTGGATGACCATTTCCCCCTGCCAAGCAAAGCCGGAGAAAGGGAGACTCGCTGGCTGTGGGTGCCAGGTGATTCAAGACGGGGCAGGAGCAGGCTCTCCCAGTGCCAGGTGTGGGGCTGGGAGGGTTCCTTGGGACAGCTGGCCGAGTGGGGGTAAGGAGGATATTCTGCTTGGTCCATCTTTGGCTGCCTTGGTCACATCCTCTATAGCCAATCAGTGTGCACAAGGAAGGGGGTCTCGGGGGTCAGCCAGGGCTGCCAAGTTTCTGCAATGAAATGAGAAGAGAAACGCACCTGAGCAAGATGAGCCACGGTGTTTGCCTACGTTTATAGCCATTGTATGGGAGCCAGGGCCTCTTAGATGAGACCCAACTCAACTAGCATGCGTGAATGTCAGAAGATGTCCACAGCCCCGGGGCCACACGAGGACAGCTCTTGTAATGCAGGAAAGAGACGGAATCCAAGCTAAGCATTTTGCTTTCAGGGAAAAGGCTAAACATCTATTTCTTCAGCACCCCCATCGCAGGTAAAGATTTGGGGAAGGGGCTGAAATGTCTCTGACTGGATCCTGTTCTGGTGCTGACTTTCCATTCCCATACTCTACATTTTACCAACTTATCTCATTTCTGCGTGAGGTTAACATCTGAGGAAAAACATTGCAAGATTCTCCACTGTGAGATGTTATAAAACCAAAATGTTATCTTGACAAAACATGAACTGAGAAAGAGGTGTAAGGAAGCGAGGAGTGTGATTTTGTGAAAATGCCACTTTGCTTAAAGATTTGTACAAAAAAACCATCTGAGCTTCAGGTGAAGGGAGAACAAAGAGGTTTCTGTAGGAAACACACACACACCGGACAACCTCCTTGGGGGGAGCTCCAAGCCTCGTGGCATTCAGAAGGAAAAACCCTCCATTTGCCTTCCCTTCTCGGGTCCCGGTCAGCAGCAGCCCAAAGGGCCCAAGAGGGCTGGGCGAGAGCCTGGGGGGGTCTCAACAGGAGAAGCTTTAGCCGCTGAAGGAGCTCCCAGTACCTGTGGCTGGCAGGATCCTGGAAGAGGAGGGCAGGTGGCTCTCTGGGGCAGTGTACAGGCGGCGGCTGTCTCAGCCCCAGAGACACTGAGGGCAGGGCCCCACTCTGGCAGGGGCAGGCGAGGCTGCCTTTGGTGGGGCCAGGCTTGTGACCAGCAAGGTGGGCAGGTCTCAGGCGTGTAGGGAGGCCTTGGCCACACCTATAACCCTCTGGTCTTGCTCAGGAAGAGACCAGAGTTGTCCTGCCACTGAGCTGGGCCCCGGCTGCAGAGCGAATACCTTGGCAGTGGTCAGCTGAAATGGCAGGGCATGCAAGGAGGGTGATGCTAGCCGGGCTGGCATGAGAGCTGCCAGAAGCCCTGGGGGCAGTGGGCAGGAGGCCTTCATTGGGCAGCTAGGCTGGAAAAGGAGCCACTATTCTGACATGGAGGTATGTTCGGAAGCGTCAAAAAGTGGGGTAATTGTGGCGAAGTGGCAAGAGAGGAGCCGAGCAACGCGGCCTTGTGGACGTGCAAGCAGGCAACAGCCACAGGCTCTCCAAGGAGACCTTGGACCTTCTCCGAAGACCAGGTGTTGGGGTGAAAGTAGGTGGAGAGCAGCCGGCTGTACAGCAACTATCTGGCCCAGGGGAGGCTGCAGTGGGCGGCACTTCCCTGCCTGGCTGGCACCCGCCCCAGTCCTGCTCAAGGAAAGCAAGCTGAATTCTGGAGTCTCTTCCATCTTTTGGCACATCCACATTTATGGCAATAGGAGGCATCACCTCGATTGGAGGAAGCTGAGCTCAAAGGGCCCGGCCATCGTCCAGTCCGCTTCCCCTTGCAAAGGGCAGTTTGTCTGGCCACGCCCAGTCTCTTATTTACAGTAAATGACCCACAGCCCCTTGGCCCAGCAAAGGGGGGAGGGTGCTTTGCTCCCTGGCCGTGGTCCTGCAGGCTGCCCTGCCCCTCACTTCATCTGCTGGATCTGCTTCTGCAGCTCCTCCTTGTCCAGTTTCATTTTCGATTCCAGGATCTGCTGCAGGGATCCGATGCTCTCGTAGATGGTGCTGAGTCCTGGTGGGGGAGGAACAGGGAGAGCTGGGCCACCCTTTTCCCAGAAGAGCCTCTATCCCCCCTCTCTGCCCATGCAGAAGCCATCCCTGTCCATGAGGGAGGGAAGGGGAGGAAGGCAAAGCCAATGGGAGATGCCCTGGCAATGTAACTGGGGGGCAGCCAGCCCCACTACCCTCTGCTGCCCCCCCAAAGATTCCTGTCCGGACACCTGTTGCTGCTGGGTGTCCCCCACTTCGCCTTACCAGCGCTAACCTCTGCCTTGACTTCCTTGATGTCCTCAGTGAAATCAGACTGGAGTTTGCTGAGCTGGACGCTCATCTTGTCCTCGGCCAGGTTCGCCTCCTGTTCCTGGGCTGAACACTTCTGTCCAGCTTCCATTTTCTGCAGCTTCCCATGGATCTCGCTCAGCTGCATCTCCAGGGCCCTGCTGTCCATTTCCTGTGGCCAAAGCAGTGAGAGAAACAGCCGTCTTCCACTTGCCTGATTTTGAGGATCTCCTGAGCCCCAGAAACACCCACCTCCCCTCCCCCCCCCACCCGCTCAGTCTCCTCAGGGGAAACAGCTCCTTCCCAGCAGCCCCAAGGAGAACCTCAACTCGGGGGCATCAAGGAGCGGCGGTTAGTTGACCAAAGAAGACATATGTACGTTTCGGTCTGCAGAGTGAGGCCTTCCCCATAAACCTTGGTTAAAACAAACCATGGCCTTGTGCCAAGTGAAGCCACTTTGCACCTGGCTGGCACAACTGAGCGCTTCCTCTCACTCCAGGGGTGGGGATGCTTTTCAGGGGTCCCCAAGACAGAGACGTACACTCTTCTCCTTGATGGCAAGGAAAAGGTGGTCGATCTTCTCCAGGAACTTCTTCTCGAAGCGTTGCTGCTCCTGCTCCATCTGGCTGCGGGCAGAGGAGATCTGGCTGGTGAGCTGGTCGATGGCGTCCTGCAGCCTGGTGGGGCAGAAACAACTCAGCCGCCCCCCAAGCAAAGGCAGCCAGTGGGGCTCAGGCCCTTCACACGGTTCAGGCGAAACTCTTGGGTGGGTGGGTGGGAGACGGCTCCGAGTGGAAGGGTATTTCCTACCCCAGAGATACCTTCCAGGGTGCTTCAAGGCCAGCACGGGGTGTAGCTCTACTACAATGGATGGGGGGAACTGGGTGCACACACACCCCCAGGCTGGATCCTTGCCGGGAGGTGGGGGACACCTACTTGGCCTCCAGAAGATGGAGCTGCTGGTTGCTCTCTTTGTAGGCCAGCTTGAGCTTCGCGTCTTGTTGCATCACAGATTGCTCAATTCTGCTCAAAAGATGGGAAATCTGGCCGGGAGGGAGAGGCAAATTATGGCTTCTTCCACACACAACTCCAGTTTACAAAGAAGTCGACAACTCTTGGCTGGCTGAACCTGACCCAAACTAGGGGGAGAAACCCTAGATGTCCCAATGGGCTGGCCATGGCTGCCGTTTCTCCAAGCCATTGGGGAAAGGGCTGCCTTTTAAGCAATCCACACCGGGGGGGGGGGACTTTCCATGGAGGGGGGGCAGCATTTGGTGGTGGTGTGGTCTCTTCCCTGCGGGGGGGGGGGGGAGAGGACAGGAGAGCAGGGCTTTGTTCTGAGCAAACCCTCTGCCTGCCAAGCAAAGGGCATTTTTCTCGAGCTACCAACTCCCGGTTCCATGAACCCCAGCCAGGATGGAGAGGTCTGCCAACGCCCCAGGGTGCTTTGTGGGGGACGGCTCTTTCCGTGCCCACCTGCAGTGGTGTATCGACCCCACTCGCTCGCTCGCTCGTTGCTAGAGCCCCAGAAGGAGAGGGAAGCGTGGACCTCCCACCATCTCCTTGGGCCCCCTGCCCCCCACCCCAAACTCGCCCAGGGCTTCCCTGGCAGAGGCCGGCCCAGAGGGATGGGGGAATCCGGGAGAAGCATCGCTCAGCCAGCCCCAGGGTAACCCCCACCAAATCTCAACTGGGAAGATTCCAAAAATAGATGCCAGGAACGCCCTCCAATCTTCCTCAGGGCTTGACAGCCTTTTTCCTGGCAAGGGGAGGCCAGGGAGGGGCAAATCAGAGGGGCTGGAAGGTGCTGTGGGGAAAGATCCCCTTCTCCACTTGCTCATGAGGACCAGAGGCTGCTGACTGATGATTTCACACATTCTTCTGTAGCCATGCCCCCATTTCCCCAGGTGGGTGAGGGGGCTTCAGCGGTCTTGGGAAAAGCATGGAGGAGGGGGCCACGGCCTTTCCCTGACCGGCTGCCAACCCAGAATGGACCCAGGGGGCTTCTGAGCTCTGCTTCATCTGAAATGCTGAGACCCCCCCCCCCACACGTTTTGCTCAGTTAGCAAGATAATCCCATCCCCCCAAATGTTCACAACCTTTTAATGCAGTAATAACAATAGCGCAGCCGTTCAGCTATAGCGTCTCCCATGGCAACTGAAGCCATCTCAGAACCGAAGCTTTCCTACCACAGAAGGCTCGGCCAACAGAGACTTGCAGGGGAGGGGGTTGAATCCAGCCTCCCCCCCACCCCAAAACCATACAAATGACCTGAATTGGGCCCAGAAACGCACTGAAGCTGATTCAACCTTCCTTCCTTGAGCGTCAACCCTCTCAGCTCCTCTAGGGGCAAGAAAGAAGACCCACCCCCCATGCCAGAGGAAGAGGATGAGAGTCAGCCCCCCCCCCCCAGTCCCCCAGGTTAGATGAAAAAGGCCGCAGTGGGTCTGCTCCTGTTTCTGGGGCTGTGGACACATCTTCCTGGAAAATCCCTGCAAAGCCAGAGCTGCCTCCGGCCAGGCTCTTCCTGACCCTGGTGGGCCTGAGCTGTGTTGGCAGCCTGGTGGAATGGCTCCCACTCTCCCTGGTGCTTCCATGGACAATGCTGACCCTGGAGAGAGGAGGGGGCAACCTGTGGTTCCAAACCCCTTACCTGTATTTCAGTTTCTTTGATTTTGGACTCCAGGATCAATTTTGTGGCTTGCTGCTCTTTACTGAGGCTCTGAAGTCTCTCATAGGTGACTTTATGCTCGGCGGAGACTCTGGCCAGCCCTGCATCGCACCTGGGATGGACAGAAGAGAGAGTGGCTGCAGGAAAGGGTCAAGGAGGAGCCGGACTCCACTCCTCCCTTCGGCTGACCACAAGGTCTTTTGCTCAGTCAAGCAGATGTGCTCCTTCCTTCTTTCCTTCCTTCCTTCTTTCCTTCCTTCCAAGTAAGGCAGCAACTGAGCAAAAGGACACCAGGTGAAGAAGGAGCCAACTCACCTTGGACTGAAAGCCAGGGAGTGGGGGAGGGGGAATGTCAGCAAAATGGTCGCCCAAAATGTTCCCCAGTCCACATGGTCCTACATAGTTGCAATCTGGGAGGGGAGGGGAGGCGCCCGAGCAGACTCGGGGGGGGGGGGGGAGGAAGAGTCTGGAGCCAGTGGAAACCCCCTCCTGCCAGATCCCCTCATCACACACGCTTGCCAGGGAGGGGTTCCAAATAATGGCTGATGGGAACTGATGGGAGCCACAATCAGGGAAGGACAAGTGCCAGAGACTCCTCAGAAGGACGATGGCAGAGGCGCAAATGCATTCTTTGCCAGACTCTCTTGAAGTTAGTGTGCAGTTGACGGACGAAATACGCTGCTCTGGGTGTGCGGCTTTTGCGCCTGGGCCCCAGGCCGGCTGCTCCCAACTCTGGGGCCCCAGGCTGCTCCCAGAGGCTCCGGTTCTCTGCACACCTTTGCAACTTCATAGCCCATCAGCAGGGTTAGGACTGCGGCTCCCCAAACCCCCTGCCTTCTTCCCCAGCTCCTCCTGATTCTCAGACACGGCCTTCTTCCAGCCTTGGAGGTCTCACCTGGAAACCCGTCCACGGAGGTCCCCCAGCCCAGACAGCTGCCGCATCTCCAGGCTCTTCAAGGTTGAGTTTGTTCCGTAACTCAGGTTATCCCTGACCCGGATTTGCTCCTGCAGAGCCTGACAAGGGCAGGAAATGTGAGAATGAATCCCCCCACAGCGTGTGGAATGGGTAAGGGCAATGGGGAGCTGCTGGGGCTTCCTGCCTCCACAGGCCCCACTGCATATCCCAAAAAGGGAGGGAAGGAGGACTGTTGGGAGCAGCAAGTAAATAGAACAGGAAGGCCAGGAGCAGTCTACCTCTCAATGCCAGCGATGAGAGGAAAGACCGGGGGGGGGGAGGGGGACTAGCAGAAGAAGCTACGGTATGCAAGGTTTTTGAACGCCCAGCCAGGTGCATTGTCTAGTGCAAGCAACATTTCTCCACCTGGGGGAATTTTGGAAGTCCGCAGTGGTACTTAAAGCTGCTGAGGTTGAGGAATCCTGCTCCAGAGGCCCCTCACTCAACGTGGGTGAGCGAGAGCACCCACCTTGTGATCCTGGGATGACGTGGTTGGGCAAGATGTGGCTGTTCGGTGGCAGACAGCTGAACGAGCAGACAGTTGTCTCGAGGGCCACTCCTTTTCCCCAAGCAAGCGTCCCTTAGTGGGAGCCCCGTGACCCAGAGCGGCTCCCCTGGGCGCCTGGCGATGAACTTGCCTCTGACCAGCCAGGAGCCTCAGAGGCCGCCAAGAGCCACCACTGACCTCGATGTCCCGGTTCAGCTGCCGGACAATGGCAGTGATGTTGCGGATGTGCTCCTCCAGCAGCTGCCTGGCCAGCCGGTCCCCGCCACCCTTGTTCTGCATCCGGTGCAGCGTGGAGACGATGTCCTCCTTGATGCGGAAGGCATGCTCCACCAGGGCCGCCGTGGTCTTCTCATGGCTGAGGATTCGGTCCTCCAGCTGGTCCATCAGGCGGGCAGAGCCCAGGGGAACTGCCGTCAGGGCCTGGCTATGCAGCGGGAAGTTCCGGATCCGTCTGAAGGAGAGAGCAGCTGAGGGGCAGCAGCAGCAGGGGACCCAGCCCAGACTCTCTGCCTTCCAGCCACCTGCTGGTCTGCCAGAACCCCCACCACCCACCCCTCAGCTCTGTTCGTTCTCTGCTATGGCTTGGCAGTGGCTGGACCTCTTCTGGTCCTGCCCTCTGACCTCAGGCCAGGAGGGGGCAGCAGAGGGGGCAAGGAGCATGGCCTGGAAGCAGTGGGGAGCAGCTTCCCCCCAGAAGCCTCCAAGAGGAGGATTGGCCTAGCCCAGCCAGGAAGGCTTCCCTGCTCCTCTCATCTCAATCCGCACTTGAGGCTGGGTGGAACCCCCGTTCTCCCCCTTCCCTTCCCCTCCTTGGGCATCTCACGGTACCTTTCGGTTGGGCCGAGGGTGGAGAAGTTTGGGCTCCTTTGGGCCATCTTCTCTTTCCAGGGATTTATGCCTGTTGGGGGAAGAAAGCTTGTGAAAGCAGTGGGGGGGGGGCCTCAGCCTTCCCCAGCCATCCTGAGTTTCCTCCATGAGGCTGAAGGCTGGAAGCGGGGAGCACCAGGCAGAGGTTACTGGGAGAAAGCGGAGCACGAAGGACTATTCCTGAGTTATGTGAAATGGTGAAAGAATTTCTGAGCTGGTGGGATGTGAAAATTAAAGTCCAGTGCAAGGGGGGGTTGGGGGCGCTTTTTACAAGCTCTTTTGGCCCCTCACTGGTGCCTCCTCTGTTCTTGCTGCTTCCCTAATTGCTCTTTTGGAGTGCGTCTTATTAAAGCAGCAGTGCTTATTTAATGGCGCTGATGGGCCAGTTGTTAAAATGCCCCTATTACAGGCTTGTCTGGAGGGGCTGCTTGGGGTGCGGTTTCACAGGCTCTTTCTAAAGCAAAGCAGGCAGGACCAGAGGGCAGGAGGGGCGCATCTGAATACCCCAGGAGGGTCTCCACGGCAACTGCAACATCGGTCATTGGAAACACCCCCATCGGAGAGTCCCCCCCCATTGTCCAGAATGGCTGAGGTTCTTCCAGCTTGACTGCCTCCCATTTGGCTGGCCGAGCACAGCAGGAAGGATGGCAGGTCTCCTTGCCTGCTCTGGGAGGGCAGCAAAGCCCCCTCCCCCACCCTCAAGGATAAACCTTGGCTCCAGGAAAGTCCCTCCCAGGGTGGTGATCGGGCAGCGGCTCAGCTCTGGTGTCCCAAAGGCCCCCAAGTGGAATTCACACAGATCAAACCTGTGGGCGGCATACTGCAAGTCTTCCTATCCATGGGGGGGGGGGGGAGGGATATCTTCCCCCAAGTGTCAAGATCTGCATTTCTAGCCTGAAACCCCCCACCCACCCTTTGCAACAACTGAAGAGCTGAAAAGGGAGAAATTGTCTGAAAGTGCCAAATTCCAGAACTCCCCTCTTCAGCGCCCCCCCCCGCCCCCCCAGCCTCCTCCTGATTCCCACCTGTGTTTCTCCAGGGACCTGCACTGGGCTGATGCCGCTGGGAAGACCTGCCCTCCCCTCCCATTTTAGGGCCAGCCAGTAATGCAGAAAGAAGAGGGGCCTTTGTTTCTCCCAGGAAGATCTCCCCCTCCCCCCTAGGCAGCTCAGCAACTCACAGCACCACATGCCACATCTGCATCCAGAGCCCCACATGATGCTCTTCCCAAAACCTCAAACTTGAGTGCCCAGAGGGAAAGGCATCAGCAGAGGGGAGGGAGGGCTGCTTCGTCTCTGCCCATCTGGAGCAAAAGCTTCCCCCATTCATCTCCCCCCCTCACATCATTCTGAGCACGATGCCCCCTCACCCGAGGAACGGGGTGGCTGGCAGGACCGAAATAGCCTGGAGTGTCCCCCCTTTCCAGAGAGAGGGAAGAAAGACCCCCTTCTTACCCGTGGGCAGCAGGGCAGGGCTGCCCCAGACCTTTGCCTAAGCATCGGGCGGCCTCCGTTGCCCGCTTCCAGATGTGCAGGAATGCCAGAGCCGTCCCCCGAGGCTGGCATGGCCGTCCGGCTGGGGCTGCGCGGCAGAGGCTCACCTGCCCTCGCGCTTCTTTGCGGGTGGGGCCTCTAACAGCGTCCAGGAGGGGGGAGGGAGGGAGGAGCGAGGCGCTGCGAGCGGTTGCCAGGACGCTGTCGCTATGGCAACCTCCATCTCCTCCTCCACAAAGCGCGGCCCTCCTGGCGGGAGAGGAAAAAAGGAACTTATTTATAGGGCGCAGCGCAGCCGAGAGCGGCGAGGCTCCCCCCCGAGCACAGCCAGGACCCCCCAGCGCCGCTCGCCAAAGAGCTGCAGGGGAAGCAAGAAGAGGAGCGCCCCCCCCCCAAAAAAAGCCCGGTATTTCCCGCATATTCGCCTCCAGTAGAGGACTCCCCCCCCCCCACACACACAAGGCCAGGAAAGCCCCCAGCAAGTCCGGCGGCGGACAGGAGCCCCCCCGCCGGGACAGCTGCTGGCGCCCTCCTGCGCTGGGGGGGGGGCGAAAGAAGAAGGGGGGTCACAGCGGTTCCCCTTTCGCGGCTACCGAGGACGCAAAAGGCTCGGCCTGCTCTTTCGCCCGGGACCGCCAGGGGACGCTGCCGCCCGCCGTCCCGGGACTAGCCGTCCAGTTCTGGTACCCGCTCGGCGGGGGGGAGGGTGGCGGGGGTGGGGGGGGTGCGAGGCCCTTTGACTACGGCGCCCTGACGGGCAGACCCTCCGCCAACTCAGCAGCCCCGGCGGGAGTCGGGGGCTGCCCGGGGCTTCGCTGGATCGTGCAACGTATCCAGGTGGCCCGGCCGTGGCGGGGCTGGGGTCGGGGGCGCGGGCCAGCTTCCTTGTATGGGCAGCGGGGCCGGGCAGCGGGAGGAGCGCTGCGCGGAGCCGCCCTCTCGGCCCGGCTCCAAAGCCCGGCGAGGGGCGGCTCCAGTCCGGCTCCCTGCATGGCGCGACTGCTCTGCCGAGCTCTCAGTGGCGGCGCCCGGGCTGCAGCTGAGCCCTGAGCCCGACGGACCCGGCGCCGTTCGGTCATGGTGAGTAGGGGGCGGAGCGCCGCCGGCTCGGGGGATGCGCTGCCAGCCCGTGGCTCCCGGGGTGGAGACGCGCCCCTGCCCGTCCGACCGACTGACCCTCCTGCGGGCTGCGGAGGCTTGGGGAGAAATGTGCCGGGTCGAGCCGCGAACTTCCGAGGGCTCCTCCCGTCTCCGTAGCGCAGGGAGGAGGGCAGGGCCGCCCGGCTATCGCGCAGAGGGTCCGGTCCAGGCGGAGGTCAGATGTTGCGCCCGGGAAGGGTTCCGGGCGGTTGACTGCAGGGCCGGTGCTGGGCAGAAGGGCGATGGCCGGCGGGAGGAGGAGGAATCTCCCTGGCAGCGAACTTGAGCCAAGCCGGCCGAAGCTTCTGGGCATTGGGGCTGCCCCCCTCCGGCCTGGGTCTCCCTCCCCCCCACCTGCTCCCAGGAACCGATGGCGTTGTCGCTCTCTCCCCGCCGGCCTTTCGCTCGGAGCCCGGGCCAAGCAGGGCAGTTCCGGCCGGCATTGTTGGTGCTGCTGGCTGCGTCCTTGCCAGAGCATCCCATTGGCCTTCCTGCTGCCCCTGGGTGGGTGGGCGGGTGGGCAGGCGAAGATGCCTGGTAAAGGGTCCCCAACGCCCAGCCCAGTTCCTGGCCACTGCCCGCAGGGCTCCTGGGTGGGTGATGCTCTCTTCCAGGCTTTGGAGTGGAAGTGTTGAGCGTTTGGCTGCCCGAAAGGGAAGTGGCCAGCAGAATCCCCCAGGGCAAAGCAGAGGCAGATGGGGAACTGAGCTTGAACAACAGTCGTGCAGTAGCCCTCCTCTAGGGCACGCAACTGGCAGGGCTCCACTCAGACCCCCACCCAGCTCCTAGATGACTCCACTTCCTTCCAGCCACAAGGGTTGGCCCCTTCCCAAGAAGAATGCCTGCCAAAGGTTTTGCCCCGGCTGGCCTGCGTGGTGAAGGCAATTGGAAACCCGGGTTCCAGTTTCAGTTTTGCGGCAAGCCTGGCTTTTAACCGAGCTGGCTGGCGTTTCTGGCACTCTCGGCCCAGGCTGCTTGGACTGGAGCCAGCCTGGAAAGGCAGCCTCTTTAACCCATGGCTCCTCGGATCCCTCGCCTGGGGGCTGGACCCACCATGCAGAGATGCTGAGCTGCTTGAAGAGTTTTCTATTTGTTGTTTTTTAAACTACCAGGTCATGTACCTTCAGGGTCTTCTAGACACCAACAGCAGCCCAGAGCCATCGTCTTCTTGGCCTTTGCTGGCATTCAGCCTGGCTGCTATATTCCCTGGCATTTTCAGTTTGGCAGGATCGCTTTATGCACTTCTTGCAAACAAGCTTAGATTCTGAACGTAACCCTAACTCCCCCTCCCCGGATCCTGGGGTCAGCGAGGAAGCCACCTCCCTTGAGAATCTGGGCTGCTTGGAAGGTGGTCTGTGCTGACAACTCTGCTTAAAGGTGCCCACCCCCAGAATTGCCTGTGGGCTGCCTGGATGCCACCCTCCCCCCTCTCCCCTCCCCCCCCCCCCCGTGGATCAGGAACCAAAGGGCAGCTGAAAACCCCAGAGGAGGAAAAGGGCTGCCTGTCCAATGCTCAAGATGCCACAGGGAATCTCTCTCTGGCTCTTTCCAATTCTGTCTGGCTTTGGCAAGCGGCTCATGGCTCCTTTCCTTTGTCGAGGTGTGAAGACCAGGGCCTGGTGGAGAGGTGGAACTGGGGAGGAAGGGGCTCCTTTCCCTTGGGCCACTCCCATCCTCCGCTGGTTGGGAGGTTCTCAAGTGATGCCGAACACCTGTTGGACCAGGCTGTCCTCATAAAGCTCTGCTGCGTCTTGGCTCGTGGCGCTGTAGCATCCCTCAATACGGACCTCGCCATGCTCTCTGCCTGCCCTTGGTGGCAAGCCTGTCCACTCCCCCAGATGGAGGCCCCTGGCTGCCCTCTCGCCCCCTTTGAACCCCAACGCGTGTTGAGCAAGGAAGAGGTGGGTACCGTTCAGTTTGGGGTGGCAAGGTTGAGTTTGATGGATTGGCCCTCTTTGGTGGCCGTCCTAGTGAGTTGGTCCAACTGAGCCAGAATGCATAGCCCTGGATGCAGAACAGGCCTCGAGGTTCCCTGCCATGGTCCAGGCGCTCAGCTCTGAGAACTGCCCTTTCTCAAAAGGCCGCTTGCTCACTGCCAGACCAGGCCCTTTGTGTGTGGGGTGTCTTCATCCAGCCTCAGTCCTGGACATTCCTGACCATGGAGGGGCCAGAGATGACCTGGTATGGCTGCACTTCAGCCGCCTGCTTCTGTTGAAGGAGCCACAGCCCTTCCTGCCTTCGGTCCCGCTCTAGGGTGGGAAGTCAGAGCTCCCCTCAGCCAAGAAGGGCAGCTGGTCCCCGCTCCGAGTGGTGGGGACAGGAAACCCGATGTGGGCCCAGCAAGCAGGTTCCTCGGAGGGACTGCCTTGGCTTTGTGGGTCTGAGGTGGCTGCCGTGGTGCAGTTGAGCAGCGTTTGGTTCGTGGGTCTGCCCTCCCCCTCCCCCTCCCCCTCCCCGTGCAGATCCCGGAAGCCACGGTGGGCTTTGGAGCGGCCTGAGCATGGCTGGCATTGCAAGGCTAGAGAGAAGCGCCATGGGCCTTTGGCTGCCCGTCCGGCTGCTGCAGAGCTGGCTTTCTTGTGGATCTAAGCGGCCGCACAGATTCTGAGCTGTCTGTTTCAGGGCTGGTTGTTGCTGCTGGGTCGGGCGCCCCTTTTCCGGTCTGTTGCGGGCATCGCCTTATTTATTTTGATGGGAACTGTGGCCTTTTTGCTGCTTCTTCAAGTGGAGGCTCTGGGGCGGGGAAGGGCCTCTGGAGGACAGGCAGGGAGGGACTTTTTAAATCCACAAAGTGGGATCTGTCCTTACTGGATGTTCTAGTTCCAAAACAGAAAGAACACGCCCAGCTGGCTTGTCACCCAGTGTACAGATGCCCTACACTGAAGTGTTTCTTTAACCCAGTTTCTTGCTGGCAGAAGGAAGGGGCTGGAGCAAAGGCACTTCTTGTGGAAGGCAGACCGGAGTGCCTTTTCCCTGGCGGCAGGAACAAGTCTTTGCCCAGAAAAGCTTTGCAGACCCAGAGCAAAAGGCAGCTCTCTGGTCTGTTGGATGGCTTACAGAGGAGTCCTTGGGGGCCTTCAAGGGGGCAGCCCTGGGGCCAGGCCTGGCATGAAAAGCCCAGAGGAGGAGACTCCCTAGACGGCCCCCTTGGTCAGGACCTTATGGCAAGTCCAGATCCCCTCTGAGGTTTATGAATGCTGGTCCTCCTCGTCCCCTCGTGCAGAACAAACGGAAAAGGCCGCCAGAGGGCCACTCTCGGCCATAGCCAGGCTGGATCTTCCTCACAGCCTCTTCCAGGGGTACAAAAACCGCTTGGCTGGGCCTGATGCATGGAGATGTTGCCGAAACAGAGAGCCTGCCTGACTTATGGGCAATTTGTCATTCATCCTGTGGCCCTTCTGGCTGGGATGTCTTTGGGCTTAGGTTGACGCATGAGGATGAACCAGCAGGCTGGGGATTATGGGCCCTGTCTGAGTAGGAACTCCAGTTGTGGTTTTCACTGACCTGCCCCTCGCTTTGTGATGGAGAAGAAAAACAGGGTGGCTGCTCTGAGCGGGTGTGTGTTCCAGGGAGGATGCGAAAAGTTAACGGCATTTCTCAGGATTTGCTCCTGGCTCCCCTCCGTGCTGGCTCTTCCTGGACTCCAAAGCTGACCTGCAAATGGGTTTTCCTTCAGCTGCCACAGACTTGGAGCTCTGATGTGTTTCTAGCTGCCTTCCGTTCATTCTGAGGCCGGCCAGCTGGGTGGTTTCCATGTTCCTGCCCCCCCTCCCCCCAACCGATTCCTCCCACGGCCCTCTGGCTTCCATGCCTTTGCTTCAACCCAGGTACATACAGCTCTTCAGACGCTCTCCCTCCCTGGCAGCACTCAAAGGCGCAACACCCCCCCCCCCATTTTGCTTCTGGCAGAAGAAAGAAGCCCCCTCAGCCTTTCTCATCAGCAGGGGGGAGGGGCTTGGAGGTTGCCGGTTCTACCTCACAAGAGGGTGGTGAGGAGCATCTGAGCCCCCCTAAGATCTGGGGCTTGCTTCCTTGCTGCATGGCTCTAGTTTTGGTTGGTTGGGGGAGGCGCATCTCCAACTTCCTCCCACATCTGTGCTCCTACAAGAAAGGAGGCCAGAATTCCAAAATCATTCATCAGCTCTATTTCTCCCCAGTATGACTTACTCATCCGTTGCCCTGCCCCCCCCCCCATTCTTTTGTGCAGACACAACTTGTAGGCTTCCTTTTTCAGAACCAATTTATGATTCAGTTTTTCCTTCTGTTTCTGGCTTCTGTTGCTCATTAGCCCTCGGCTTCTGGCTAGCTAACAGGCATGCAAAACGTAAAATCTGAGATTTGATTTAAACTTTTTGGAGGGAAATGTGGTTGAACTTCAAGGGTGAGTTTTCCTTAGCCAAACAGCCTGTTGTGCGGTGGGTGCTTCCTCCGGTGCCAAGACACCCCCCCCCTTCAGTGCATGTGTGGAAAGCGAGCCAATATTTTTTTTTGGGGGGGGGTTTACAGAGAACCAGTCAAACTTTCCTTGGTGGGTACAGTGAGTCAACGTCTTATTTTGCAGCCATTAAGGAAAGGAGCGGCCCAAATCCCGAGGGACTCTGGTGCGGCTCAGTTTCCCCTTCAGTGAAACCTCTCTGCATCTCCTGTGCAGCCCAACATCTTTTCAGATGATTTCTGCAATCAAACAATAGGATCCTCAGAGAGGGACAACTGGATCAGTGGAACTTAGGACCATGGGAGTTGTAGTCCAAGGCCTCTAGAGAGTGCCCAGCCCCACCTGCATCTTTTCAGCACCTGCCAGATAAGGCGGCTTTCTTTTCCGTGGCCTCTCAACCTTCACAGAGATTGTGTGGCAGCCTTGTGTGGGAAACACCCATGGCACGATAACAGGTGCGCATGTGTAATTGGTTTAACTGAAGGCCTCCCCAGCATGGGCGAAGTCACTGCACTCCCCGGGGTTTTGTGGGGGGGGCCCTCTTACCAGCCACCCACAGATTCACCTTCTGGGTGAGAGGGCAGCCCCAATCCCGCATTCTCCCTGCTGGATTTGGCTGAGTGGAGCCCAGGGCTCGGATCCACTGGAGGAGTTAAGTCTCTGGGCAGGCAGCGCCAGGGGAGGTCCTGGGCCAGAAGCCCATTAGCCACTTCCTCCTTTTCACTGGGGCCGAAAGGGTTGCCCAGATGTCTGCCTGGGGGGCAGGAGGGAGTGAATCTCCTAGATGCCACTGGCAAGAGCCAGGTGGCAAAACCACCCCTTCTCAGATTGCTCTGTGCGCCCCATAGGGGACAAGGGCCTTTTTCATGAGCCCCAAGAACCCCACCTGAAGGGGCTCCTTGCTACAAGTTTGGAGATATAAAAGGCTGTCCAGCCATTGTGCCTAGTTTGAGCAGCTCAGGCAGGAGAGGAATCCACGGCCTGTCTGGCTCTGGGGGTCGAAGGCCCCTCGCTGGCCCTGGAAGTGACCAAATTGGCAAACGCCTCTCCTGTCTCCGATTGTGGCTGGCTTGGCAGCCCAGAACAGCCCACCCTTTCCATGGGAAGCACAACCGCTGCGCCCTTCTTCCCTCGCTCTGGCTTAGCCTTTCTTTTTGACAAGGGGACATTTACGGCAATAAGAGGCATGATTGTTGTGTCCCTTGAATCCTGGCCTGCCTTTTCCTAGATCCCTGGCACTGAATTATTTCCCTTGCTGGAAATAGAGCTTCCTCTGGTGCCAACTGACGGGTCACGCCAGTCTGATCAAAAGTTTCTATTTCAGAGGATGGGTCAAGAACTATTTCAAAGCTTCTGGTTGGGCAGCTTTCTCTCCTTTCCCTAACATTCAAAACGACTAATTGCAAAAGTGTGGTTTAATGTGCAGCTGCCAATTCCTCTTGGGCAGTGCAGGTCTAATTCTACTCAGACCGTCTTGTGCCTTAAATGCTGCAGAATAATCTGAGGCCTTTTGCTAACCATATTAAACATGCCTTAAGGGGTCCGTGTCCCCCAGTCTTCCTTGTTAAAAGGGGCGAAGGGTTGTCTTGTGACCCTTGCAAATGCTGCAGGAGCTGGTGGGAGGGCAGTGGGGCATTCCCCTTCCCTCAGAATTAAAGGGCCTTAGGAACAACAGGGGCTGCTATCAAGGGACCCTCGCAGCTGGAGGAAAAGCTGCTGCCAAGGCGAGGCTGCGGGGGGGGCACATCTGGCCGAGGGGGCCCCTCTTGCTCTCTTCCTTGCTCAAACGGAGCCACGGGAAGGGAAGCAAGCGAGGGGAAAGGCTGGCCCCTTGAAGCAGACTCTCCTGGCACAGATCCTCTAGGGTGAGGGAGATCCCGGGAGCCCTGTGGTGGAAACAATCCTGGTTCTCTTTTCTCTTTGCTGACTGCCAGCCTTGAGCTGCGAATGGCTGAGTTGTGGCAAAGCACGGCGGGAGGCCAGGAGATCAAGAAGAAAGGTGCTGGAAGCCTGGCAGGGCTCCTTCAGCCTTGTGCGGCTTCTCTGCTGGCCAGGTTTGGAGAGGAGCAAGGACGGAGGGGGCTCCTGCTTGTACCCAAAGGACTTCCCTCCTCTCTGCCCCCCAAATGAGTGGGAGCCAGACTGGGCTGAGCCAGGGGCTGGGGGCAACAGGGATAGAGCAGCCTTCGGCAGAAGAGTAATCCCCTTGAGTTTCCAAGCCAAGTCCAGGTTCCATTTGCTGGAAGAAAAATGTTCCATGGAATTGTTGGGCACACTAACTCCTTGCTGGGGAGTTCCTGTTTGAGATGCAGGGAGGGCCCTGGACTGACCCAAGCAGACCATGAAAGCCCCCTGGGCTTCCTCAGCATCTCCCCAGGCCTTTTGGGAGGCTGCTGCCTTGGGCGGGGTGTCTATAGCAACAGCTGGGCTGTGTTTAAGCCAGCAGGGTGTTTATGTGCAAAGGAAGGGGGAGGGGAGGGAGGAACGGCTGGTCGTGCTTTAAATACTCTTTGGGTTGCGGTGCTGCCAATGCTTCACGAGATAAGCTAGAAAGCTTGCTAGAAAGTGTCTCTGCCTTGCGTGTGGCCTGCGGTGGGGTCGGGATCGTAAGAGAATAAAATGCCCAGGGAACCCCAGTGCCGGATGGGGAGCAAAGTCCCGTTGATATGCAAAAGGAAACCCAAAATGAGCTGGAGGGTGGCACTGTCCCTTACTGTCATATCCCAAAGGCCGGCAAAAACTTTTTAACCAGTGAAAGAGTTCATGCTGCCTGCTCAGTCACTCCTGGAAGCAACTTGTGGGCCTCAAGGTGGGTCTGCCCCACCAGCTGATGAAGCCTGTTGCAAGGGGACTGCTGCATTGCGATCGGCTGCAGGAAAAGCCATTTTCCCAGGCGGAGGCAAGATATCTGAAGAATGCTTCCTCCTTGAAGCAAACTGTTGTTTTTTTTCCACAGTGTAGAAATAGGAATCGCTTTTGTCTGGGTGATTTTAAAGGCTGGCTATGGCTGACGCACAGTGAGGAGTATCTGCTTATTTTGGCCTCCTTGGGGAATTCTTTGGAAGGCTGGCTCTGGGGCAGAAGCTTTTCTGGGAATCTTCTGTATTTTTCCTCAGTGCAATCCAGGGAATGGTTTTTCCATAGCTTGTGACTATGATGGTCATGCACAGGATGGCATGCCCTGGATGTGTGGAAACTCAAGTAGATCTGGGAACAGACAGGTGAGCGGATAGATGTGGTCTCAGGTTTTAGCCAGCCGGGTGCTCGCCTAACCTTGGCTTTCCTTTGAACCGGGCTTTGCCTCTCCCATCCCTTGGCCTTGCCCTGGACTTGGCAGTCTCCTTCCAACCGCTCTTGGTGGCCAGCAGCCCCGGGGCAGCCGGCGGGCTGAGCCTTTTCTCCCCTGGGAATGAGCCTCTTGCCGCCTCTCACCTGCTGGTGCTTCAGCCTTTCCACAAACGCCCAGCGGAAACTGCCCTCTCGACCGACTGCCAGAGCTACTTGAAGAGGGCAGGGAGGCTTGTGGCCCTGAAGGCCTGCATGCCCCACCGGCAGAGCTCGCCCAGTCTTCCTCAGCTGGAAGCGTAGAGCTGGCTCTGCTTGGCTTGTGGGTGTGGGTCAAGCCAAAGAGCTTGATAAGGAATTGTGTTGACTTTAGGCAAAACGTTTTTGGTAGGTGTTTCGCAACAGGAATTGTGATAACCGGACCCTGATACTGTCAGTTAATCGGCATCAGCCACCTCCATCCCAGTTATGGCCAGAGATGACAGAGCTCAAGTTCCTGGTCCCTCATAGCTGCAGCTCCCAAAGGAGCATTTCTCTGCCAGGATGGAGCCCCCGGGGGTTTCCATGGGGGCTCCTGGGCTGAAATCGTTTCTCCCTCAGGGCGCCTGCGGTTGGCAGGGCCCTCCTTCCCTCATTTCCCCCTCTGCTTTGTTCTGAGACAGGCTACTTCCTGCTCTCCTGTCCCCCGTTTAGGCCATCAATTGTCCTTAAAAGGAACATCTGGAACAGATGCCACCACTGGACAGTGTGTCATGTTCTATTTTTATCCTGTGACACAATTCTGTCGAGCTCTTTTGAGGCAGGTGGCCAAGGAGCTCTTCCCGTTGGCCTTTCTGCTCCCTTAATTGGTCTCGCCCACCTTTGTGCAGGAAGCCTCTTTGGACGAGGACGGCTGGAGAGATACTTCCCACTCATTCCTTTTTTGGCTGCATTTTTCTTGGGAAGGAAGTTCTGTTAACTGGCTTTCTATTTTCAGCACTTTGGGGCTTCCAACTTGCTCTCTGGTGGAGATCTTTATTGTCCAGCCATTAAAGGCCTGATCAGAAGGGAGACGCCCACCTAGCCTTAGAGCAGCTCCTGAACAGGGGAAGGCCGGAGGGGCAGGGGGGTCCCAGAGGCTGGGCGGCCCTTAAAAAGGTGTTCTGATGAGCCCAGAACTAAGCAGATACTCAGACCGTGTCACTTCCAAGAGTTTTGTATCTTGCAGAATTTATTTATGTACAGTATACACACTTTGTTAACAATGCAGCTGCTCTTACTTTTTGTTCTATAGTTGTTACTGGTGATGTTGTCCCCCAGACCCCCATCTTTTGATCCCCCCTTCTGTCGCCACTTTGATACACCATTTGGGGGGGGAGGACGCATCCACCCCAGTTCCTATGATTAACCTGCTTTTCCTCTCCCAGGGAAGCAAGGGCCACTATCGGTATCACTGGCAGAGCCACAATGTCAAGCACAGTGGCGTGGATGACATGGTCCTTCTCTCCAAGATCTCAGAAGACGCCATTGTGGAGAACCTCAGGAAGCGATACCTGGATGACTTCATTTTTGTATCCTTCCCTAGGTCTGTGGGACCGACTCTCTCCTCCCGGCCAGGGTTTATTCACCTGCTTCTAAGCCGGGGGTGGGGTGGGGGACAGGCAGGCGCCTCCCTGGTTAGCGTCTCCTTTTCTAGCCAGCCTCTCCTTCTACTTCCTTTCTGACTGGAGGGGTCTTCCAGGTGCCTTGGGACCTTAACAGCAGCTGATGCTAGAAGCCCCTCTCGGTTCAAGGGGAAGGCGGCTGGAAAGAGCAGGAACACCTGGGAGAACCAGCTCCTGGCCCTGCCGCCAGACCTATACACCGTCCCTAGGGAGAGGGGGCGGTATATAAATTTAAATAAAGTAAAGACCTGTTTGGCTGCAGGCAAGGTCACCTGAGAAAGGGCCTGAGGATCCTGCTTGTACACACACACACACACACACACAGGCAG
>JAEANM010000055.1:0-50154 GCA_017656035.1 Myanophis thanlyinensis | reverse complement strand
CTTTCCTTTCCTTTTCCTTCCTTCTTTCCAAGGTCAGGATGGGGCAGAAGGGTCTTATATGAAGCAGGATGGCAGACCGGCTGAAATGAGAAGGGAGAGGGGGAGGTGCTGGTTCTCGGACAGAGGCTGACCGGCTTCCACGCCCTCTTCCTGGTCCAGGAGCCTTTGGGAAAATAAAAATTGAAAAGGCATCTGGCCTGAAGGGGCTTCAGCAGACTTCGTGGGACTCAAGGACTTCCTGAACCTCTCTCCCTCTGCCCCATTTCCCAGGGCTCTGAGTAGAAGTGAGTGGGGTCTCCTGGTGTTTTTCCAACATGGCCCAGGGAGGGAGGGGGCAAGGCCTGGAGCCAGAAGTGGTCCTGACAGGGAGATGGACATGCGGGTCAGTGGCCAGCAGCAGCAGCCACAAGAGGGCTCAGACCCCAAGGACCCGAGAAGTACCCTTACTCATCTTTTCATCAGGGGCAAGAACTCTAGGGGATGGGGGGGCTTTCCCATCGGTGCCCCCCTTCTCTATCAGTGATGCCTTGGCTATTGTTGGGCTGTGCCCACAGTGACCATGTGGAGAGCTGTCCTGAGCTGATGGCTGTTGCCTCTTGAAGCAATGGCCAGCAGGGGTGAGGGCTGCCTGGAGAGCAGGCGGTGAGGAGGCAGGAAATGGTTCCCCCCACCATCCCTCCACTTTTCCAGGCCTGGCTGGCTGGCAGAGGCTGCTGCTGCTTTCAGGACAACTGGAGCTGCCCGTCTCCCACCTGTCCTCACCAGGAGGAGCAACAAGGGGCAGAGATGACCGAAGGAGGCGCCCCAAATGTCAGGCTTCCCGCCTCTGTGACAGGAGAGCATGCCAGGGGCTCTGGTGCCAAGAAAGCAGGTGGCTTCAATCTGGCCTATAAGCAGAGGGGCTGGCAAGGATCTTGGCCAGCCCAGCCTGGCTGGAAGACGCTCACGGAATCTAGCCAGCTGAAGTCGGCTCATGAATCAAACTTCTGCCATCAACCTGTCCAGATAACCCCTGCTGGAGAGTCTGGGCCCCTGTGGCTCTCCCCCCTGGGACCCTTGGGCCCTTCTCAAGTCCTTGAGATCTGATCCCTGTTGTGAATGCTGCTGTTGGCCAGCGACCGCATGTCCACCTCTCTGTGAGCACATTTTCTGCTCCGAGAACTTCTCTCCTTGGTCTTCAGCCTTCCCTGGGCTGAGTTGGAAAGGTGCCAGGAGTCCCCACTCACCCCTGCTCAGAAGGGGGGGGGCACGGGCAATAGGAGCAGGGGCAGAGAGGTTTGGGGGACCTTGAGCCCCACATGGTCTGCCTGAAGCCCCTCCAGGCCAGTTGCCTTCCTCTGCCTAGAGGGGCCAGGGGAATGCCATGGTGGTCAGTGCCTTCTGGAGCCTGGCATTCATCGTGGATCAAGTTCAGCCATTCCTCCCAGGCCGAGGGGCTCCTATTCCATCCCTGGAATCCCAGGGACAGCTGCCAGGTCCCAGGGCGGCAGCTGCCACATGCCAACCCTGGGTGAGGCCTACCTGCTGGGTGAATTTCTCTGGCCCTTGGAGCTTCCAAGCCAGGGAGTTGTCACCCAGAGATTTCCTTGCCAGGCTAGGTGCCATCTGCCGCACTAGGAGGGAGGGGCTTTGTCCCGCAAGTGTTGATGAGGTGAGGGCTCGATTGCCAGAGAAGCCGAGGGCAGCGCCTTCATTTCCCAGGCTTTAGGTCCAATGCAGATCTTCACAATGAGTTGTAATTTTATTGTCTGGGCACTTTTGTGGGTCTGTGTTTTGGCCACCAACTGGCTGACATCAGCAGCTGCCCACGGGGGAAGGGTTGACAGCATCTGCTCCTCGACAACAGCCCTGCAGTGTAGGCCTGCCTGAGTGGCCAGGCTGGTGGAGTGTGGAGGAGCTTTGAGCGAGGCCTGCAGCTGGACGGGAGCCCCATCAGACCCAG
This sequence comes from Myanophis thanlyinensis, assembly GCA_017656035.1. Taxonomy (NCBI): domain Eukaryota; kingdom Metazoa; phylum Chordata; class Lepidosauria; order Squamata; family Homalopsidae; genus Myanophis; species Myanophis thanlyinensis. The sequence goes on along the minus strand of JAEANM010000055.1, from coordinate 48,212 downwards.
CCCATCCCTTCTGCGCAGCCTTGGCCTTCCCTGAGGGGACCACAGCGCCCTGCTGCCGGGATCGCCTCCTGCTGGGCTGTCCAGCCGCCCCTAGCCATGGCAGAGGAGCGCGAGACGGACGTGGAGGGGCTCGGATCACCCTCGGAGGCTGGGACTTGCCGCGCAGGAGGTCCGGCAGGTGTCTCCAGGCCAGCGGGCGTCTTGGCAGCGGCTGTGCCAGACCCGTACGACCGGGGGCCGCCTCCTCCTCCGCCGCCTCCGCTCCGCCTGGGGGAGGTGCGCGCGTGCCGTGAGCAGCGGCTGCCTGGATGCGCCCAGAACCCGAAGCGGCTCCCGTCTCTCGGTGGGCAGGGGAAAGGGAAAGGGAAGGGGAAGGGGAAGGGGGCAGGGGCGGGCGCCGGGCGCATCCCTCCGACGGCAAACGGGGAGGAGTCGCCGCTGCAGCCGCTTGTCACTCGGGCTGCTCGCCCTGCTGCTTCGCCGCGGCGCCAGGCGCCAACTGGGCTGCTGCAGAAGGAGGCGAGCAAAGGAGCAGCGCTGCGGGCCGCCGCTGGTCAGCAGCCGCCCGGCCGGACCAGCCCAGGTGAGCGCTTCCTCAGGGCCCCGACGGCACCGCCAAGAACCTCGCGCCGAGCCTCAAAGGGGGCAACGGGGCAGCATTCCCGCGGGGGCCCTTTTCGGCCCTGGGGCCGGGAGAGCAGGAGGGAGGGTGGGCAGCGGGGCAACCGGGCTGGGTCCCGGGACCCCAGGACAGAAGGCGCCGCGCGGGGGTCTCGCTGTACCGTCAGGCGGCGGGCCAAGCGCACGCGTGGGCGAGTTCTCCCTCCCTGCGGCTGCTTTCCCTGCGCGGCTCCTTCTGCTCCTCGGCGCCTTCCCTGCGGGTCCCTCAGCGACTCTCGCCCCTCCGAAGCCCCGCTTGGGTTTGAGGCTTGCGGGACTGGCCGAAACTCACTCTCGCCGCTTCGGGAAGCGCGCGGGGCTTTTTCTGGGCCTGTCAGGTGGGCTGCGGCGTCGTTCGTTGGCTTCCGTGAGGGGGGAGGAGGGCACGATGCCCCTTGGCCGGCTGGCGTGAGGCCCCTCCTGGCCCCCTCCCTGGGTCTTCTGCGGGAGGAGGGTGTCCGGATTCCGGAGCAAAGTCGAGCTCTGATTCTCCAGCGCCCCCCCCCCCCCGCCCCTTGCTCCGGACCTTGGGAGACGCCAGAGTGCGGGAGGTCGCTGTCCAACCGGAAAGGAGTTGCGTAGACTTCTCTGTGGAGCCGCAACCCCCTCCCCCCTTTACAAGGAAGGCCCAGACTAAGCAGCCCCAGAGAGAGGAAGGGTCCTCCCCGCCCCCCCTTCGCGGTTCTGCCGAGGAGGCTGTTGTGGGAGAGAAGCCAGTGCCCAGTCTGCGGGGGGGAGGGTCCCGGGGTCAGGTCCGGGTGAGAGTTGGATGAAGCCCCCAGGAAACCCCAGGGCAGAGCCAGCCTTTGGCGCTGAAGACCCCGGAGGCTTCTTGTTCTGGTGTCTGTTGGAAGCTCCTAGGGATGCCAGCCAAGGGATCCGATAGGCAAAAATGGCTAGAGGAGGGACTCTTGGCAGGAGAGTGGCGGGGGGGGGGGGGGCTGGAGAAGTAGCCTCCCCCAATCGCCTCCCTTTGGGATCCGGCCCAGGAGCCCCAAGGAAAGCCAGGCAGGGATGCTCCTGAGCTGCAGTTTTAATAGCAGAGGGACTTGGGGTGGAGGGACACTCCACTTGCCTCCCTTTGGCCTCCCGTTGTAGAAGGGCTCATATGCTGGTGGTGGGGGGAGTACACTCTGGTGCTTTGAAAAGCATTCTGTGCATGGACAGTGATGCAATGCGCTGCCAGCCTCAGCATCCCACCCTCATGCTGCCCCTCCCCCACTGCCATTTCGGAGGAAGAGGCCGCATCACATTTTCTGAGGGGCCGAAGCCAAAGGGGTCCTTCTGGCCCTCCTGGGCCCCTGTTGCTCTGTCTTGGGCTCCTCCCTTGGGTGGGACAGGGGCTGCCCTTCCCTCAGGCCAAAGCCTCAGACAAGCCAGGCCTCTTTGATCGCACACACCCCTCGGCTGGCCAGCAGAGTCATTCCCTCCTTGAGGGGCTCATTCACCCCATGGTGGGGGGCCTGGCGGGGCTGGGCGCCTTCCTCAAAGACCCTTGGGCTGGGTCTGCAGAATCAGGCCAGTGGTCGGTCTGTCAGACCCAGAGGTCACCTGGGTCAGGTCAATGTGGGGCTAGCAGGAGGCTGGGCCCACCAAGCCATGGGGTGTGAGTGTGCATTCCCCTAAAAGTTGCTTTGGATGGCAGAAAGGCAAGTCGAGGGCTGGGAGGCAGTTGGGCCTCCGGGGGTAGGAATACAGACGGCCGTTTCTCCCCCTCCGGAGTCCAAGGCCAGGTCTGGGGGCATAGATATTGGGGGATATTAGATATTGACATAGATATTGACTACTCTGCAGTCCTAGCTGGGGTCAGAGAATCCATCTGGACTCACGATCCCCCCCATAGAAGCCCAGACTGGCTGACTGGGGGCCCCAAGATGAGATGGGGATAAACTGGGGCGGGAGAGATCCAGTCTGGAAGCCCCAGCTGCTGGGAGGGGTTGGGGGGACTCTTGCCCTCCAGTGCAGAGTGGCCAACAAGTGACCCAACAGCTGGACTAGATGGGTCTGATGCTCTTAGGCAGATGTTTAGATGATCTCTAAGGTGACGCTGGCAGTGGTGGAATTCTGGGAATTGAAGTCCCTCCATCTCCCAGCTGAGACCCTCAGCTAGCTCCAAAGGGTTGTCTATTGGTGTGGGGGGGGGTCTGGTTGAGTCGCACAAGACAGTTTGCACAACCTCTCCCCCCTCTCCTCCCGGTGTCTTTGGGGAAGACGAGACAGCTGCCTTCACCCCATCGGCTGAGATGCCTTCCAAGCTCCACCCTTCCCGTCTTTTGCAAGGCTGGCTTGGCACGTTTTGTGGGTCTGGGCACAACGCACTTTGCAAGGCCCAGTGGGACTGGGTGGCTGTGGGGATGCTGGCCGGGTTTTTAAGAGGCAGCAGGAAGCCCCTCCCGGGGAGGGGTTTAATGGTTCAGCCAGAATGAAATTAAGACGGTTAACCTCAGCTGAGCATCCAGCATGTGGGGGCACCCCCAAAATGGGGATAATTCAATAATCAGCTTTATTGATTTGCATGAGCCCTCCATTACCCTCGGTCAACTTTTTAACTTTTCTGCGGCTCAGCAGCTTCACTGACTGCAGCTTGTGACTCGACACACATGCAAAGCAGAAAAGGGAAAATGGCACTAACTCCATTTCCGAGATACAGGAGGTCTTCGACTTATGACCACCACTGAGCCCAAAATTTTTGTTGCTAAGTTAGACATGCATTAAGTGAGTTTGGCCCCATTTTGCGACCTTTCTTGCCAGAGTTGTTAAGTGGATCACTGCAGTTCTTAAGGTAGCAACAGGGTTGTTCAGTGAATCTGGCTTCCCCCGTTTGACTGTGGTTGTCGGAAGGTCGTGAAGGGGATCACGGGCCAACCCCCACCCCCCAACACAGCAGCCGTCATAAATGTGAGACAATTGCCAAGCATCACAATCTTGATCATGACACCATGGGGATGCTGTAACGATCAGTGTGAAAAATGGTCATGTCACTTTTTTCAGTGATGTTGCAGCTTCAAACTGTCACTAAATGAGCTGTTGTAAGTCAAGGACTATCTATAGGCAGCTATGGAGCCAATAGCCTGCTGACCACCCGGCTCTGCCCCCCAAAAGGCTCCTTCAGCTGCAACTGGGGGGGGGGGCAGAGGGGCACTCGGCCTTGGATAAGAGCCCCCCCCCCTCCATGTCTGTGCTGGGAAACAAGATGCCTGCTCCCTGCCCCCCCCCTACCCCCCCCCCCATGAGGGAAGTGGGCATATATAAATAAATAAATAAAGATGAATAGGGGACTGGAGGCTAAAAGACATGAAGAACGGTTGCAGGCATTGGGTAGGTCTTGTTTAGTGGAAAGAAGGACCAGGGGTGGCATGATAGCAGCCTTCCAACATTCGAGGGGCTGCCACAAAGAGGAGGGGGGGGTGTCAATCAATTCTCCAAAGCCCCTGAAGGCAGGACAAGAAGCCATGGATGGAAACTAACCAAGGAGAGAAGCAACCTGGAATTAAGGAGGAATTTCTTCAATGCGGACAATTAACCGGTGGAACAGCTTGCCACCAGAAGTTGTGGGTGCTCCAACACTGGAGGTTTTCAAGAAGAGGCTGGACAGTCATTTGTCTGGCATGGTCTGAGCAGGGGGTTGCACTAGAAGACCTCCAAGATCCCTTCCGACTCTGTTATTCTGTTAATCACTCAATCAATCAATCAATCAATCAAAACTGGCACTGCCCTAGGGCCCAAGCCAGACTTCCAGTCTTTGCAGATGCTGCCGTGTTCAACGGTTGCCATGGCACCAGCAATGGAGTTGCCACAGGCCCTCCCAGGACTTGCAGCAGCACAAGAGGGTCCCGGCTGGCAGCAGCATGCCCACAAGGCATCCAGGCCTGGCAAGAGCAGCTCCTTTTCTGCTGGGCTGTCAGCTCCATTGGCTGCTGCCTCTTCATCTGTCGCCCACCAGTGCCGGAAGGGGGAGGCGGAGGAGATGCCAGCTGGCATCAGCGCCTGTCACTTCACATGGCTCAGCTGAGCTGCTGTGACATCCCGGAGAGGGAGCTCCTGAGCACCCAAGGCCGATGCCCCCCCCCCCAATTCTCTGCCTCCTGAAAGACGGGGTGGGCCACGAGACCTACTTTCTCACCAGGCGTCCATCCTGGATCTGGGCAGGGTGCTCCAGCACGTCCAGACTCCAGAGGTAGCCGTGGTTCCTTCTGCCCCAAAGGACACTGGGCATGTTTGGAGCCACAGAGAAAGTCACCCATGGAAGAAGAGCAAGAGCCCCCTTGGGGGAGGGAGGGAGGGGCCCAGGCGGCTTAAGTGCAGTGAGTGAGTAAGCAAGGGGGCCCCAGCCTTTCTCCCCCTCCCCAGGGACGGAAGCTTATGGGAGTTCCTCTCCATCGATGGAGGCAGCCCTCCTCTCTGCCCATGGGGTGGGGCATGGCTGGGACCCCTTTGCTGTTTAGTGACTAGGGTGGGGTGGGGAGTTATTGGGAAGAATTTCCTCTCAAGGCAGCCCAGCTGACCGGAGAGCCTGGGGGAGCCTGTGCCCTGAGTCCCCCTCCAGATCCTTCCCCGGAGAGGGCCCTGATGCCACAATTTGCTGGGCGGGCACTGTCCCAAAGGCTGACCTCCCTGCTTTCCCATCTGGGGGGACCCAGCCAGTCTCCAGGGGTGAAAGGAACAGTTTGGCTCAGCGTGTCCTGCACCACTTTGTTCCAGCTGTTCCATCAATGGAACAGCTGGAATCCAAGGGCGGCTTTGGACAAAACACGCTCTCAGCCAGAGTCCAGCAGCTGCATTTGCACCGGCTCAGCTGGGTTGCAATCCAGGCCATTTGGGGTTTAAGGCAGAGTCCGTTGTAGACTGAGAACGTTCCGCCATTACGGTCGATGGGGGACCCCGGGGACAGCCTGGCTTCCTGGTGAGATAGATGCTCCTCCCAGAGCCTGGCTTGCTGAGGGTGCAGGAAGGTGGCTGGTGCGAGGGATCCCATTCATACGGACAGTCCTCGATTTACGACTACAATGGAGCCCAAAATTCCTGTTGCTAAGCAGGACAGTTGTTTATTGAGGTTTGCCCCATTTTAAGACATTTCTTGCCAGTCGTTAAATGAAGTGCTGCAGTTCTTAAGTTAGTATCACAGTTGTTAAGTGAAACTGGAGTTCCCCTTGACTTGGCTTGCCAGAAGGTCATAAAAGGGGGTCATGTGGTCTCGGGATGCTGCGACCATCATAAGTATGAGTCAGTTGCCAAGTGCTTGAATTTTGATCATGTGACTGTGGAGAAGCTGCAATGGTCGTAAGGGTGAAAAACAGTTGTAGGTCACCCTTTTTGGTGCGGCTGTAACTTTGAACTAACTCAATGATTGTAAGGTGAGAACCACGTATACTTAGCATCCAAGTTCCCACCACCCAACTGGGGGGGCTCCCTTCCCCAGAAAGGAGGGAAGGGTGAAGCAGCCGATGGTCCAGAGGCTGGAGAGACGGTCACTCTGCGCCCCAAAGGACGGGGAGCCGCATAGGGGACGCCAGAGGCTGGCACTTCCTCTTATGGCCTCCTCCAGACTGGCACGAAGCTCCGCCCTTCTGAACTCAATTCAACTGCAGGCCGCTGGGGTCGGTCTTGGCCCCCTTGGTGGGTCTCCTCCCCGCTGGTCTTGGCCCCCTTGGTGGGTCTCCTCCCCGCTGCCACCTCACCTCAGCCCAGCTGGAAAACGCTGCTGCAAACCGGCTCCATCCACCCAGCCGGTGGACAGTCGCCTGTGCCTGGTTCAGGGGGAATTCATGCCTGACTCGCCTCCTTGCCGGAGGAGCCATTCTGGACGCCCGCCCGAGCTGAAAGTGTTACTTCTCGTGCGTCTCGCTCTGCCCGTCTTCTTGTCACGTTTCTCCCACAGGGGCTGCATCCCTCTTGGGCTCGCAGGGTCTCCTCTGACGACCCACCTGGATACTCCGGTGCTGGGGGTCGCAAGGGGTGCTGGGGCGGGCCCCACAGAGCCCCTTGCTCTAGAAGTAGAAGGTTTCTCTGGCCAGTTGAGAGCAGCCTGGCTTCTGGGTGGGTGGACTCCCTCCTTCTATCCCAGGATGGCCCTGAGCCTCGGCCCTCTTGCCAAATAGGATCCTGCTATGTGAGAGCAGCCAGGGTGGGGGGTGGGCGGCTTGGTGGTCTTGTCAGGCCAAAATGGCTCAGCTTGAGCTGCTTTGGGAGACAGGCGTGCAATTGCTTACGAGTGGAAGAGGTTGGACACGGGGAACGTCCACCATGCTGCTGTGCCTGTAGGATGTTGCTCACACATAGGTTTTGAGCCGGGAGCGGCACCTCTCTTGTGCGTGTGCAGAGGCCCCACGCTTCCTACGTGTTCGCTGTTGGTGCAAGAGCCTGACACACTTGCTCACTGGCTGCCTTCCTCCCGGCATCTCCTCCTCCCCCACAGCCCCAATTTGTGTCCTGGTTTCATTCCTTTCACGGTGCTCACTTGCTCCACTTGCCCAGTGCATCGAGTGCCACCTGGGCCTGATCCTGGGATGCGTGAAGGAGATACCACTCTCCAGCTCCCTGGCACGGGGCAGCCCACTTGCCCGTTGCTGCCCAGGGAAAAGAGGCCTCTGCAGTGCCTGACTTGTGCTGGTGGCTGCCAGAGAGGGTCCTCCATCCATTCCCCCTTGGGAGGGCTCAACGTTGGGGGTTCCTATTGTGCTGGGCAAGCGAATTGTCATTATTCACAGTTGGTTTTGCACTTGACTTGCATGTTTTCAAATGTGCATAAATGTGTGGGTGTTGGTAGCAGGAGGAGGAAGGGGATTTAACTCTTTTCTCTCTGCCTGGGACCATCCTTGCTCTGCCTGGAACCTTCTCAGGAGCAAAAGGTGGAGTTTCTGGGACAGTCCCTTCTGGGCTGCTTCAGGCTCTGACCTGCAGGGTTGAACAGGAGCAGAGTCGGTAGGCCCCCTCACTTTCCAGAAGGTGCTTCTGCCCGGCCAAGGCCGGGGCTGGCTGGGCTGATTCGGACTCAGTTGGAAGCTGGGGAGGAGGAGGACGCGACTAGATAGCCTACGCTCCCTCGGGACCCTCAGCTCCGCTTGACCGTCTCCTCTTCCCTCCCAGGTGCTTCCTACCGGCGGCGAGCTTCACACCGAGGCCAATGTGGGAATTCCTAATGCTACTGCTGCTGCTGCTGCTGTACCTGTCCCCGCCGCCGGGGTCTGCAATGCCCCCGCCCCCCGCCCAGAATGAATCCGGCCCGGCCCTGCAGAGCCCCGGCCCCTCCCTGGCCCCTCCCGCGACCTCCACCCTGTTGCCCAGCCAGAGCGAAGCCCCCGCCTTGCGGCTGAACCTGGGGCTCAACTTCCAGGTGAAGGTGCGCAGCCAAGGGAAGGAGCAGCCCCTCGAAGGGCCCGGGAAAGCCGCCACCAGGCAGCCCCCGTCCCGCAGCCAGCCGGACGCCCCCGCCCACTCCCCAGCCGAGGGCGCGGGAGGCTCCGCGGGCGCTGCGCCGGCTGAAGAGCCGCTGGCTGGTTCCACGGCCGGGGCGAGCAATGGTCCCTCGGCACGCGCCTCTCCGGCCCTCCGGCCCTCCGCGACCCCACTCCGCCCACGGGAGCACAGCAGCGAGCTCGAGTTCCAGGTGGACATCGGCCTGAGCGCCGGGCTGGGTCAGGAGCGGGGTTCGGTTCTCGGCGGCGGCGGCGGCAGTCTCCTCCCTGTCCTGGCCGACGCCTTGGGGATAGCCAGCCAAGGAGGGGGTCCCGGTGAGTAGTGCTGAAGACCGCGGGGAGATGGGGGGCGGGGGAGATGCGCAAAGGCCGGTCCCGAAAAGGCCAAGGAGGGGAGAGTCCAAGAGCCGGTGCCGGGCAGATCCAGTGGGGGTCTCTGAGCCAATGGCTGAACCCCCACCAGGCCCTGGGCAGTCTTGGCTGGAGAGGGAGAAGTGGGGCTGAATCTCTGGCCAAGTCCATTTGGGGGAGGACCCCAAGCCCCTTCTGATCCCTTCTCCCCGGTGGTCCTTCAACAGGTCTGTTTGGATTCACCCTGCCTCCCGAGCTGTGGAAGCCCCCAGAGTGGAATGGCACAGAAAGCCCCCTGGAAGAATCTGAGGACCCCTTCTCCACTGCTGGAGGGACTCTGGAGCCGGGTAAGAGCATAACTGGGGAGGCCAGGCTGCCCTGGCCCCTTCCTTCTTTTGGGGGGCTCATCCAGGCTCCTGGATGGGGCGGCGGCGGAGGGGCTGCCATGCACTTGTCAAGGAAGTTCTCCAGCATCACAGCAGGACCCCAGGTGGTTTCCCCCTTGAAGCTTCCTCTGGAGGTGGATGGTGGAGCAGCAGAGGGCCCTCTGGAAGGGGCATGCCCCAGGGGCCCTCTTCCTCCCAGAAAGCTTCCTTGGTCTGGAAATCAGGTCTTGGACGTCTTCTTGTCCCTTGACCATCAGGGAGGTTTCCCAAGAAAAGTGGTTTAGCAGTAAGAGCTCTCAGATTTGGTGAGATTTTAAAAAATAATTTCTATTAAAGCATTTTTCCCAAAGTTAAAAGATACAGGAGACAGGGAGGGAGGGCGGGAGGGAGGGAGGAAAACAATAAAGAGCAAAGGAAAAAAATAACCCTTAAAGAAGGAACTTGGAATCATCTTTATAGCAGTCACAGGCATGCTTAAATTAAAGCCGCTTCCTCAGTTCTGAATTAATGATGAGGTTCCTTCTCCCCTTATTCAACCTTTATTAATCAACAATTCCACAAATTTTCAGTTAATTTTTACTCCTTTTTATGAAAAAGTCCGTAAAAGGCTTCTGGTCTGTTATAAAAATAAAGATGTGAACTTAGCCATTTCTGCAAGTTCATCATCCATTCCTCTTTCGTGTGTATTTCTGTATTTTTTGTGCATCCAGCGGCTCTTTAACTGATTATCCATAAGTCCTAGTGAGAGGAATTCTACTTGTCAGTTTTTAAAACTCTGGATCAGCATCACTTTTTCATAACTACGTGATAAAATGTCCCTTCATGCTTGCTACATTTCCAAGAACAATTGGAAGAGGATTTTGCTTGGTGGCTTGGCACCTATGTAGTTGGGGGAGGGGGGCTGACCAGGGGCCGGCAGGGGAGGGTGGGCTGCTCACCATGCAGGAATTTTCTCAGGAAGAATCTCTGGGCAGGACAGAATTCCGGGAGGCTTCAGGTGACAGCAAAATCTGTTTGAAAGCTTCAGAGCATTGGATCTGAATTCTCAAGCGTGGAGGCTGAGGGGCCTCTGGGTGTTTCTGCCCCAGATTGTTGTGCTCCTTCCATGCAACAACGCCCGAGTGGGACAGGCTGTGCTTGTGCATGCATGAAAGCAGGGAGTCCAACGCATGGCAAGAGAAAGAGGGGGAGGGGAAGGGAGAGTGGTGGGGCTGTCCACCCTGCAGGAACCGCTGTCCAAAGCCTTTTCAGCATCGGCACTGGCAACCCTGATCACTACAGGCCAAGCTGGCAAGGCCTGGTCTTTGACTGGCGGCCTTCCAATGTCCATATCTCCCTTCGCCCCCTTTGCCCTCAAACCTTCCTCCCTGATCCTGTCAGTTGGGGGGGGGGGTGTTGTACAATATAAAACTTCTAATGGAGCTCTGGAAGACTGATGTTTATTTAGAAGGTAGACACAGCTATCCATCTTAAGCGCATCACTCTGGGCAGGGAACAATAGGTGGCAAGAGGACACAAGAGCTCAACCCATGAAAATAGTCCAGTCCAAGGAAATAGCAAGGGAGGCAGCACCTGGCATGCAGCATCCTAACAGACAGGTGGGCACACGTCCCCTTCCAAGCCTCACCCACTGAAGGAAGCAGCTGCCAGTCCCCTGAGCTCCATAAGAGCCCTCCTCATCCTGGGCGATGAATGCCAAAGGACATCAACTTCAAAACAGGCAGCCGGTGCCACCTTAGGTGCCCAGAGCTGGCAGAGGAGTGCCACCCACAACCCTGTCACTGCAGGTAGAAGCTGTCTCATGAGCAGCCTGATGGAGGGTGGCAGCCCCTACGTGGCTGCTTCAAGGGCAGGAGTGCTTCTGGGCAACCGGGCGTTTGTCATCTTCTGACTTGAGATGTCTTCAGTGCCGGGAAGCAAAAGTTAAAAATGTGGAGGGACGAGGCAGACTGGAATATTTGCGGCTGAGCAGCGTTGTCCTTCCTCAGGACTCTTAGGTGATCTTTGAGGGAGAAAGATACCTCCCTCAAGTTCCACAGGCTCTCTTGGTGGGGGCCACTCCCATGTGGGGGGAGGTTCTTTGACTCAACCGGACAGATCTGGCTGAAGGTTCCACAGGCTGCTTCCATCATCAGAAGCGCCTGGCAACCTTGGAATGCAAAGTCTGTTTAAGAACCTGTTTTACTGGGCTGCCTCCAACACTCAGAGATGGATGCTACCAGCAAGCCCCACCAGATCCCCCCAGAGATGGGGATCTATGCTGAGAAGCACAATATCTTCCAGATCATGCAGGGCCTGATGGAAGCTCTCCTCGTGTCCCGGCCAGCCAACCCCATTGACTTCATGATAGAACATCTCAAGAAAGACAATGAGCAGGTGCCCAAGGTCTTCATTGTGGGTGCCCCGGCTTCTGGGAAGACCACCATTGCCCGTTGGATCTGTAAGCACCTCAGTGCAACGTATCTTTGTCCCAGGGAGCTTGTGTGTAGCAAGCTGCTGAAGAGGGCCAAGGAGGCTGCGGCGTACCAAGCGCGTGGAGAGAAGATCCCTGATGAGCTGTGGGCTCATCTCCTGCAGGAACGCGTGAGTGACGTGGACTGCGAGACCTTGGGGTGGGTGGTGGACGGCTTCCCCCAGACCAGGAAGCAGGCCTTGGAGCTCCAAACCCTGGGGGTCCTCCCCCGGCACCTCGTCGTCCTTTATGCCCCGGACACAGTGCTGATCGAGAGGAACCTGGGAAAGCGGGTGGACCCCTTCACCCAGGAGGTCTACCACACCACATTCGACTGGCCAGTTGACTTCAATGTGCAGAAGCGCTTGGTGAAACCAGAAGACACCTCGGAACAAGCCACTGCTCGGCGGCTTCTGGAGAACCACCGCAACATGCCCGGCATCATCCAGACCTACCAGGATTGCCACAAGGCTATCAATGCCGACCAACCTTGTGTTGACATCTTTGCCCAGGTGCTCAATTTTGTGCAGAGCCGTCCACGCTCCAACGCTCCCTTCACTCCCCGCATCTTGCTCCTGGGGCCCCCGGGCAGCGGCAAAAGCCTGCAGGCAGCTCTGCTCTCCCAGAAGTATGGGTTGGTCAACATTTTCTTCGGGGACCTCCTGCAGGAGAAGATGGCAGCGAACACGGGTGTGGGCGAGTTCATCAAGCCCTTTTTCGAGAAGGGGTACCCCGTGAGTGACAACATTGTCCTGCACATCCTCCAGGAGCGTCTGGAGCAGGCCGACTGCCGTTCCTATGGCTGGGTACTCCACGGCTTCCCTCGGGACGTGGACCAGGCGTTGCTCTTCCGGAAGATGGGCGTCGAGCCCAACCGAGTCTTCTTCCTCAACCTGCCCACTGAGGTGGGGCTGCAGCGCCTCTGCCAGCGTGGCACCGACCCCGTCACTGGGGAGAGGTACCATGCCATCTACAAGCCACCTGTGGAGGAGGTGGTCCACCAGCGCCTGCGCCGGCACCCCAAGGATGACCCCCTCCATGTGGAGCAGAAGACGGACATCTACTGCCACCAGCTGGTCAACCTGGAAGAGCATTATGAAGACTCGATCTGCCTCAATGCTGACCAGGACCCTTACACCGTCTTCGAGTACATCGAGAGCTGCCTGGTCAAGCCCCTGCCCATCTGCAAGCTGTAAGGCCCGAGAGGTGCCCTCCCCCCAGGACTTTGCCAGCACTGCCCTGGCAGCAAGCAGCCGGGCATGGGCAGTGAGAGGAGGGCAATGTGTTTAGCGCTAATAAGAGAATAAAAATATTTTGTTTTAATGTGGAAGCCATCTCTTCTGCTTCTTTTTTAAGAAATGCCTTGCCCTGGGTCAGCCATGATGCCTGGCTCCTGGTGCCCATCTCTACCAATTGGCAGCAGACCAGGGGACAGAGAGAGCCTTGTGCTGCCTTCCTTCCTTAAAACCCTTCCTCTACCCCCTGGATGCATGACCAGCCCCTGGAAAGTAAAGTTGGACCAACTCTGGCAGGGCCGAACCAACTCTTCCCATGATCCTGTGGCTCGTAGTGGCCTGTTTGGGATACCTACCCTAGAGATTAGTCACCTCTGCTCCCCACCCCCGAGATCCCAAAGGATGGACCCAAGAAATGGACACCTGCCCCTGTCAGCAGAGGCAGGTCCAGGTGGGGCAGTTTCTATCCAGTTGACAGGGAAGGAATGGGGCCATTCTCTGTGCCCCCCAGCCTCCATTCCTAATTTTGTAGTGGGAGGAGGATTTTTCCAAATCTGCCATGCCTCAAAGATAAGAGAGGCCTTGCCCTTTTGGGTTGGGGGTTGGGGGTTGTGGGGGGAGCTGAGCTTTCTTCCCTATTTAGCTGGCTGGTGTGGCATTCTCAGGCCAACTGTAGAGACGCCGGAGGTATTTTAGTCTGGCCCTCTTCTGCCTGTCCACTCCAGGGCATCAGTTCCATTAACAGGGGTGGGGTGGGGATTTTGAGGGCCCGGGGGCTTTGCAGATGGCCCTGGGTGGACGGGCAGGCCAGCCCCCCCCTTGTTCTGCTTCCCCCCATCTCCCAATAAACAGAATAAGAAAGTTGGAAGGGACCTTGGAGGTCTTCTAGTCGTCCAACCCCCGTTCAAACGGGAGACCTGCCTACAGCCTTCTGGACAAACAGCTGTCCAGTCCCGTCTTAGAAACCTCCCGGCTGATGTTCCACCTGAAGGTAGCTGAGAAGATTTCTTTACTTCAGCTCCTCCTCCATCCTTTCCATGGCATCCACTTAATGCCCGAGGGTTGCTGGGTTGGTCCCTGCTGGGTCCTGTCCCCCTGACGAGCCTCTGCGGACAGTGGGAATCAGGCTGAGCTCCTGAAGGCCAAGGGTGGCTTTGGGGGGTCCGAGCCTCCAAGCCACGCTCCTCCCTTCGGAGAGAGGGCAAGCCAGGAGTCTCTCCCGAAAGGGGGAAGGGTGCACCCTGGAGGGCACAGAGGGCGCAGCTCTGGGTATCCCTCCAGGTGGATCCCACCCCCCTCTTAGAAAAGCCTCGAAGGGGGCAGCTTTCTCAGGGTAGCAGCCTTTGCGGGAGCCGGTCCCTTCGTCAGAAAAAGCCACAAGGGGTTGACTCGCCCATTCGTCCCCTGCAGTGACGGTGGAGCTGGTGACTTCTGCCCAGAGATGGTAGAAGAATCCCAGGACGAGAAGGCACTCAGAGGTCCTCTGGCCCACCCACCCTGTCAAAGGCAGCAGGCCGCAAAGACCCCGCGTGCCCCGCCAGGCGCATCAGACCAAGAAAGAGGCTTTGGGGAAGACCCCCTTCTGTGGACATAAACCTAGATGCCAAGTACAGGTAGTCCTTGACTTACCATGTTTAGTTTAATGACCATTTGACATTACAGCAGCCTTGGGAAAAGCAACTTCACACAATGACTGTTGCAGAAATCCTGTGGTCATGTGATCAAAATTCAGATGCTCAGCCACTGACTCACATTTATGACAGTTGTGGTGTCCCGGGTCACGTGATCCCCTTTTGCGACCCTCTGACAAGCCAAGTCAATAGGGAAGCCGGATTCACTTAGCAACCATGTTACTGACTTCACCACTGCAGCGAGTCACTTAATATCTGTGGGAAGGTCATAAAATGGAGCAAAACTCATTTAACTTAGCAACAGAAATGTTGGACTCAGTTGTGGCCGTAAGTCAAGGACTATCTATATTTATGATCCAAATTTGAAGTTACAAAGACCTGTTCCTCCCCCCCAAATCCCCCCCCCCCCGTGAAGCCTCCGTTTTCTGACCATGAAATGGGCTCCAGTGGGTTTTTCTCGGGAAGGTCCTCACTATCCCTCCTGCCTTGCAACCCTCAATGCCCAAAAGCCACAGCACGTGGGATCTGGTGGTGGCTCATGGGGTTTGGGCAGCAGAAGCGTTTCTGAGGAAAGGAAAAGGGAAATGGGGGAGGGGCAGGAGGGGTTTCACCACCGAGATAGGCTGGCTCTGCTGCTTGGCTTTTCTCTTACAATCTCTTAAATTGCAAGAAGAAAACACCAAATGGGGTTGGAGGCATTCACACAATACACTTAACCGAAGTCAGCCTTGTTCTCTCCAGGAGTTTGATCCTCACCGGCTCAAGGTTGACTCAGACTTCTGTCCTTTCGAGGTCTGTAAAATGAGGACTCAGATTGTTGAGTGCAAGAGGCTGACTCTGTAAACCGCTCAGAGAGGGCTGTAAAAGCACTGGGAAGTGGTATATAAGTCTAAGAGTTATTGCTGTTCTCTCTTATTCTCTCTCTCCGTCCATCCTCATCCTCATCCTCATCCTCCTCCTCATCCTCATCCTCATCCTCATCCTCATCCAATTTATATGGCCCTGCATGACATGGAAAGTGACTCCTATCCCAGAATCCTAAGCACCTGCGTCATTAAGGGGGATCAGCTACTGGCCACTCTGGGCTGCTACAAGCAAGGTCCCTTCCTCTCTTCATTGGCCATGGGATTCAGGCTGTGGGGAGACCAGACCCTTGGCTGCCCCCATAAGTTCTGAGCGAGCTGGGCGGTTTTGGAAGCAGGGAGTCACCATGAACCGCTAAGTGGCTGGTCCTCATGCCAACAGGAATTTGGTTTCTGCAGGAACAGGAACCAGACTTTATCTTGGGGGGGGGGGGGGTGCTGCTTCTGTCCCTGAGGAGTGCCTTACAGGTTTTCGGTGGCTTCTACTCACCGGGACTTCTGCACAGTCAGGCATTTTGCAATTTTTAATGGGGAGGCCTTTTCTTCTGCCTGCTCCTCTATGGTTTACCTGCTCCACAAGCTATTTCTGGGCTATCGGGGTGCCGCTGCCGCCATTACTGTGCAGCACCCAGAATGGATCTTACTTGGGGTGTTTCCTTCCTGCTCGTCCTTCTCTCTCCTGGGTGCTTGTCAGTCCAGCTGATGGGTCACAGCCTTGGAGGGGGGAGCAGGAGAAGAGCCCCTCACCCCCTCCTCCTCCTCCCCCTCCTCCCTGGTGATCTGTCAGTCTGGCTGCTTCTGGTCCTGGGGCTGGACTGGGTTGGAGCACCTTCCTGGTGGCTGCCGTCCCTTGAGAGGCCTGAGCAGCCCAGGCAGCTTCTCCCAGCCTCCAGGTGCCCTCTCCACACCTCAGGAAGAGAAGGGTGGCTGCTGAGTGGCAGCCCAATGGGAGAGCCCAGCCTCTGGAGGAGGGAAGGCTGGCACAGGGTGTGTTGTGGTGTTTCAGGTGCCAAGGGGCAGGGTGCTTTGGCATTAAACCTGAAGCTGCTGAGAATCAAGGAAGCCCAAAAGATTCCCAATTCATTAGCCTCAATGAGGAGGGAAGGGGAGCCCCGTTGCCAGCCTTGCCCAGACCATGTAGTTGGTGCACAATTTCTGTCCCCCGGGCTGCCTGGCCCATCTTCTGGGCAGACAGAAGGAAAGAGTGGCCCCTCCCTTCCTGGCTTAACCCTCCCTCCCCTCTTCTTTCTTTCCCCAGGGCCAGCGGAGTCCAGCGGCAACCCCACCGTCCCGCCGGGCAGCGAGGAGGCGTTCGTGGCCCTGTCCGCCTGCCTGCCCGAGCGGCCCGACGCCTGCGGCTCCCCCCGGCCCGAGCCCGGCACCCCACCGCTGCTGCCCGGTGCACCCCTCTTCGTGCCGCTGCACTCGGACTGGAAGGCGGCGCTGGCTGCGTGGGGGCCGGCCTGGGAAGCCCACGTCTACGGCGCCGGCTCCCTCTTCGCTCTGCTGGCCGCGCTGGCGCTGCTGGCGCTGCTGGCGCTGCCCTGCCGCCGCCGCCTGGCCTCCCCCGAGGGCCGCCTGCTGGGCCTGCTGCACCTGCTGCTGCTGGGGGCCGGCGGCGCTCGGGCCGGGCTGCTCTTCGGCCAGGCTGACGGGCGGCGGCGGGAGCGGCTCCCCGCGTTGGCCGTGCTGCTGCTGCGCGACCTGCCGCTGCCCTGCCTAACCTCGGCCCTGGCCGCCGCCCTGCTGCTGCTCTCGCGGCGCCCGCGGGCCAAGCTCTCGGCGCGGCCCGGCCTCCGCCCGCCCTGCCTGCTTGCCCTGCTGCTGCTGGGCCACTTCTCGGCCGCGGCGGGCGCCGTCCTGGCCGCCGATCGGCTGCCCGTGCTGCTGCTGGCCTCGCGGGGGCTCTTCGCCCTGCTGGCCGCGTTGCTCTCAGCCGCCCTGCTGGGCTGCTCCTGCTGGGCGCGGGGGGAGCCGGCCCAGATCTACGACCTCCGCAGCGCCCCTCCGCCGCCGCCCGCCTGCCAGGGCGCCTTCGCCAGCGGCCGTCGCTGGAGCCGCGCCGCCCGTGCCGCCTCGCCCGCCGCCGCCTTCGGGCTGCTGAGCGCCGGCCTGCACGCCTACTCGGTGCTGCACGCGCTGGGCTACGGGCTGAGCCCGGCGCTCTTCGGGCCCTGGCCTTGGTGGGCTCTGCAGCTATCGTGCCGGCTGTGCGAGGCGGGTGTGGGGCTGCCGCTGGCCGCCTTCGGCCTCTACCTCACTTGCGGCTGCTCCGCCGCTGCCTGCTGCTGCCGCCTCGCTTTCCGCTCGGGCGGGGCCACCGCCGCCAAGGCCCCAATGCTGCCCAGCAGCCTGCACTGGGCGCTGTCCCAGCGCGAGAAGCTGGCCGGGTGCGGCGACCCGGGGCTCCGTGGCCAGTCCGACTACCTCCCACTGTGCGCCGTGCCCACGGAGGGCCCCCTTGATGCCCGCCCCGCTGCGCCCGCCTGGTCGGTGCTCAGCCTGGCCGCGGAGGCGGCGGATCCCACCGCCGACTTCCAGCCGCCTTCGCCCATCGACCTGCGTCGCAGCATCGACGAGGCACTGTCCAGCGAGGGGCTCCTCCGGGGCAGCGGCGCCTTCTCTGCCTCAAGCATCCTCTCGCTGGCCTCGGTGCCCGAGTGCCACCTGCCCCGCGCGGCTTCCTGCCTGGAGCTGGCCCTGGCCCTGCCGCAGAACGACGGGGCGGCCGCTCTGGATCCCCGCGGGGCCGCCACCCGGCCCTCTTCCCCCGCCAGCCCCAGGAGGAGCGTCTCGGGGCGTGGCCCCGACTCGCTCCCGTCTTCTCCGGCTCCCGGAGACCCACGCGGGGACCCGCCCTTGCACTCCCGGGAGTCCTTGGCCTCGGCGGGGCAGCCCGGAGTGGACGCGGCCCTAGCGCAGGAGGCGCCGGGGGACGTTAGCCGGCAGGCCGATGCCCTCAGTGTTAGCAGCGACACCATCGATTTATAACCCCCTGGACCTCCTCTTAGGATGGACTCCCGCCCCGAGCCTCGGATCTGGGCGCGCTGTGCAGCTGCAGCGCGACGGGAGGGTTCCCAGCCCGGCGGCTGTGCAGGGGCTTCCCTGGGGGGAGGGGGGGGCAGACGAGCAGGGGTCTCTGGCCCAGCGGAAGACGCGCTCTGCCTCTTCCCCGTCGTTCTGCCTCCTCGCAAAAGGTCGAATTCTTGCCAGCAAAGAGGCCGGTTTCTAAAACCTGTCAGGCTCCCCCCAGCTAACCACTCCCTGTGCGAATACAGGTGCCGGGTCTTTAGTGGACTCGGTTAAACGTGTTGTGGGAACAGAAGTGACGGGTCGGGGTTCTGCCGTTGCACAGCCACCCCCTCCTCTCCTGCTACCGAAAAGGGTTGCCCCTCCACCTTCCCCTCTTTGCTGGGGACCCGGCCAAGGTAACACTGAAATGAACCCTCCCCCCGCTTCCCGACCTTCAAAGCCAGCAAAAGGAGCAGGCGACTCTTCTGTGGCGGGGAGCGTGTGTGGAATCCAAATCCCAAGTGTGGGTCCTGCCTCCTTCCTCCGAAGCGAAGCGAAGCTAAGCTCTGGAATTTTAATAAAATCATTTTATGGAAAGGCTGTCTGGTCTGTGTTTGGAGGGGGGAGGACTCCTCTACTTGCCCCCCCTTCTGTGGGGCTTTTGAAATGGGCAGCTGGCCACCCTCTTTGTCCACCCATGGCCCAACTGGCAAAGGAGGCAGGGCCTTTGTTACCATCAACTCCCCCCCCAGTTAAGTTTTGGACAAGGCAGGTTAAACCAAAAACGCCAATGCCTTTGGAATGGCTTCTGAGCCTGCCGATTTACTTCCTGCCCCGTTGAGCCACAATCAGCCCAAATTCCACAGCCCCCAGTGCAACCCAACCGATGCAGGCAGCAGGAAAACCCAAGCCGAGAGGCAGGCAGGCGGCCTTTTTCTCAGGCCACCTCTCACTCCTGGAGGATGGGACTGCAGAGGCTGGCCAGGTTGGGGTAGGCGGCCACCTAGGAGGCTGATCTATCTCTGCTGCTGCCGGGCTTCCCCAAGAATGGACTGTGGCTCTGGTTACCCTGCTAACTCAGGGCAAAATAAATTGTGGTTAGCAGTCAAAGGCAAAGGTATGGCTGGACACCCTCAAAGCTGACCAGAGCACAGGACATCCCAGAGGCAGTAAAAGATGGGGAGGCGGAGAGTTTGCCCGGTTCACAGAACCCCAAAGTCGGACAGGATGGAATGGAGAACATCCCCCTCATTGCCTTGCTAGCCTGGCCAGGGTGGCCCCTGGTTGTGCAGGCTGAGGATGCTGGGTGCCGCAGCCCTGAAGGTGCGAAGTTGGCAGTCTTACTGCCCTTCTGCCTGGGGGTGGCCTAGAGGCCCCTTCTGGGAGGGAATTTCTGAAGCAATCCGAGCACTCCCCCCCCCACCGAAAGAGCATCCCTGGGGCCTGCTGTGCCCTGACTTGGGGAGGCCCAAGGTGGGGGCATTATGACTCAGACTTGCATTTCCCTTCCCAACAAGTCATTTTTTTCAGTGCCGTTGTAACTTTGGTCACTAAATGAAGTGTTAAGTCAAAGACTGCCTGTATTCCCTCTGCGCCTATCGCCCTATTCCATTGGGGAACTGGAAGTGGCCTTAGGAAAACATGAACCCTCCTCCAAAGGGATTGAGGCGATTCTGACCCCCCACCCCCCATGACAACAAGTGCTTCACTGGGAAGAAGTGGGGTGAATCGATTCAAGTGCTGGGCAAGGGGAACATCTGATGGGGGTCTCTAGGGCAGCCCAACTGAATGCAGCAAAGGGCTCCGTGCGTGCGTGCGTGTGTGTGAGAGAGAGATCTCCTGGGCAAGAGCTGGGACTAAAGGCTTGGACTGCTGCTCCCCCACCCCATTTCTTCTCCCCCCCACTCCAATTCCAGCACAAGAAACATCAGAGCCGTTGTAGTGACACTCCGCTGCTTTTATTTACGAATAATACAGGACACGACGTGGGCCCTGGCATGCGTGAAAATTACAGCGTTGGGAGGGAACCCCGATTGGGGGGGAGAGTTGCCCCCCCCACTTCGTAGCCAAGGTCCTCTTCCCCAGAGAAGCACAGAGGCTGCAGTGGGGGCCGGAGAGCCAGCACAAGAAGGCCTGGGGCTGGGCCGAAGGGTTTGGACAGAGGCTGCCCCCACACTTTTGCAGCTGGATTTGGTCCCTGGCAGCTCCTTCCTCCCGGGCCTGCCCCCTTCCTCCCCATGCCAGCGGGAGGGCATCAATTTCTCCCTGGCTGCCTTCCAAGGGCCAACCTCCGAGGGTCCCGGAGGCTGTGTCCAGCTGCACCTGCCAGCTGAGGCTGCGCCCAGGAGGGGCAGACCAGGAGGGAGACCGGCCATGCAGTGCCAGGGGAAAGCCAAGAGGGCATTCGTCCCATCCACTCTCAATTCTGCCCCCCAACTGGAGTTAGCCCCAGCCCCAGCGCCGGGCCGGGCCTGATCTGTCGCCAGTAGGGCAGCCCGAAGCACAAGTCTTTGGCCACGGCCAAACCAGGGCCGAGAGAAGAGGTGGGCACACTGGTGGGCTTCAGCAGTGGCCACTGGCTGGGGGGCCGGAGCAGTCACTGGCCGCTGCTCTGGAAGTTGTCCTCAGTACAGCCGCTTCTCGTAACTGCAGGGGGGCAGAGAGGAGAGGACGATCAGCCCCCCATCCGGCAGCTGGAGGGGGCAGACCTTTTCTCCTGAAATCCGTCTCCCAAAGGGGGGAGAGGTGGGGGCAGAGGTGGAACTGGCCCAGAGGAAAGCCCCAGGGTGCCAAGCAAGCCCCCTTGCTAGCTCTCTACAAAGGGGCTAGCAGGGACCCCCAACCCTCATCAGGGGAGAGAGAGACAGTGGACCAGGCGGAGAGCAAAAGGAGGGTCGGGGTGGGGGCAGCAGTGGCAGCTGGCAGGGTCAGTACAAGAAGCTAGGAAAAGGGGCTCCTGTGGGTCTCGGGCCCTCAGCCCGTAAGAGAAAGATCAGGGGCCACTCCCTTGGAAAGAAGAGAAGCCATGAGCCCTCCCAAAAGGATTGGGGAGCCCCTCGCATCCCCCAGGGATACCACCCCCCATGGGCCACGAGGGGCACCAGGCGTCACAAGGAGCAGAGCCAGGTCTGGGGTAGAGAGGCATCAGGCCTGGGCAAGACAGCACCCCCATAGCTGCATCCTTTCCCTCCATCCCCCCCAACCCCCCCAGACATGTGTCCCCTAGCACTCCTGAAATTGGGCCCTCAGCCAATTTCAGAGTAAGATACCCCCCCTGCTGAAGACAGCATTCCCCCGCTCCCCCCCCCCCCAGGAGGGGCTGGTGGCAGAGACCAGGGCTGTGGGGAAGGTGGGGGGAGATGCTGGCCCAGAGCAGCCAACGAAGCGAGGGAGACGAGGAGCTGTGCAGGGCACCCAATCCACCATCCTGGGGTGATGGGCAGAGGGGGCTGCTGACCCCCGCCCAGCACTCCCAGAGTGGCTCGGAGTCAGTTACTTACATGGCAGAAACGTAAAGCTACAGGGTGGGGGGCGAGGGGAGGGGAGAGAGAGAGAAAGGGACAAGGTCAACGTGTTCTCCTCCGTGGAGGCCACCACCGTCTCACCACCGGCCGAGCTGCTCGCTAGCTGCCAGGCCTACCCCACGCACAGGAGCCGCAGTGCTACCCAACTAGCAGAAGCCCCTCAGCTTGGCCTGCCTGCAGCCCCCTCCCTTCTTTCCCAGGCCAGAGCCCCCAACCCTTCCTGCACCCCTCTGTCCCCAGCACAGAGCCAGGAAAAGCCTGTGCCAGGCCAGCTTGGCTCCTGGGGTGCCTTGAAGGGGGGCTGAGCCCCCCTGCAGGGCTCTGGCAGGGTCATCTGGAGGGTCTCTAAAGCCCCCCCCCCCCTCGGAAGGACAGCCTCAGAGCTGCTCACCTCCAGTCAGCACCCAAACTGTGTCAGTCAGGCTAGTGAGGGGAGGGGGTCAGGTCAAGGCTAGGAGAGTGGGGTTTGAGTCGGGGGTGGGGGGTGGGGGGCTTTCATCAGTCTCTCTCTCTCTCTCTCTCTCTCTCAAAGCTGCCCTCTGCCGAACCCCCCAAAAAGGAACAGATCAACAGGAAAAAGACCCCCACCCCCCGTTTCCTGCTCCCTTGCACAAGACGCCCCCAAGACAGGGCTGCCTCCCAGCTGTTTTGGCCTTCCTAGGCCCCAAAGATCTAGGGACTGGGTGTGTGTGTGTGCGTCAGCCAAGCAGATGCAAGCTCGGATAATTAAACAGCTCCCCCAAAGGAGACAAAAGCTTTGGGGTCCACCGGGTCTCTTCCTACAGAAAGCAGAGAAAAGCCCAGCCATCAGACCCCGGGGGACGCTGCTGGTCATGGGGACACGCCCAAAGAGCTTCCTTTCACAATCGGCAACATTTCTCGTCCCCCCCCGACGCCCCCCCACACCCACAATTCTCCACTTGGTGAGGAAAGCAGGACCACGGCCAGCCCGGTCTCTGTGCCCGGCCAGCAAAACCCTCCATGCGAACCCCAATTTCTCTGCCCTGCCAGGACCTGTCCAACCCCCAATCACCAGCTCCGGCTCTTCGAGGGGATTCCAGCAATTCCACTTCCAAATGAAAACGCGCCCCCCCCGCCCCCCCCGCGCTTGACGTAGGGCCCCTATGGAGAAAAGGCCTCCTAGATTTTTACTCCACCGTTAGGGAGGAAAACTTTGCCCAAAGCAGCCGAGGTTCTCCAGGAAAGCGAAGTGAGGACAAAACACAAAATACAGCAATTGGCAACAGCCCTTAAGACTTATATGCCACTTCACGGAGCTTTCCAGCCCTCTCTGAGCCGTTTACAGTCAGCCTCTGGCCCGCAACCGTCGGGGTCCTCATCTGACCGACCACAGAAGGACAGAATGCTGAGTCAACCTGGAGCGGATGAGTTTCGAACTCCTGGCTGAGGGCACAGTCAGCCAGCCATCCTGCACTCTAACCACTGTGCCACCACGGCTCCAAACTGGCCCACTTTATACCTGGTGCCGGTCAATTCTAAATCCTTCAGCTTTAGTCTAATCCCACAGCAGTCTCTGCCCCTTCTGAGCACAGCTGGAGAAGAGACCAGTGTGACCCCGCTAGTCCCTCCCTTTCTTTCTTCCTCTGGGGGGGGGGTGAGGTGAGCCCACCCCCAGGGGTCTCCCTCCCTGGAAGCTCTGCATGCGGGGGAAACACCAGCCCTCCCTGGGGCCTTGCAGGGAACGTTGCGCGTGGGGCTCCCGGGCCCCAAAAGGCACTGCCAAAGGACTACGCAAGAGCTCCTGCTCAGCCAGGCGGCTCTGCCCTGGACAGCCCAGGATCCCGAACAGGACTGGCTGACAGGCAGCCCAATGGAGGACGAGCTGTCTTCTGGAATGATCTCTTCAGACGGGGGTGGTGGTGGAGGGGGGAACTGGAGAACCAAAAGTGCGGGTACAAAGACAGGTGAGGTGCCCCAAAGAAGGCTCAGCGGAGGAGGGAGGGGAGGGAGGGGGGAGGGGAAAGGGCAGGCTTCTTCTCGCTTGTACCAGGTGTGTAGGGGCCCTGCTACCTGCTCTTCCATCTTCTGAAAGAGACACCCCCCCACCATCAGTCGGGCCCAAGGAGGAAGGGGGAACATCTCTCTTTCCTTGGACCGTGGCCCAGTGGGCATCGGCTCAGGCCAAGCGCCCCCCAAGCGAAGCTGCTCAAGCGGCCCCATAACCCCTCTGCAGTGCCCGACCGGGTGTGTGCCACACAACAACCGCAAAGCAGCAGACGCCCACAGAGCTCAGCCCTCCCCTGGCCAAGAGCAGTGGGGCAGCAAACGGAGAGCCCCCCCCCCCCCCTCGCAGGCTCCACTTGGAACACAGGAAGGTGCAACTCCGGGCACCGGGCAAGGGAAAGGGCTGCCAGCGGGCACCTTGGCTTTCAGTACCTCCCCTTCCAGTGGCCAAGCAGCACTGCCCCCCCGCCCCCCCCCCATACTATATCCCAAACTGGAGAGCTGGAGGAGTAGCCAGGAAGGGACCCCCCCTCCCGCTCAGGCCAAGCACACAAGGGGGAGAGACAAAGGGTTTCCGGGGGGAGGGGGTGATTTAGTCCCCCTCCAAGGCTGGCAAAGGCCTTGGCATCATCCTAAAGCCGAAGGGAGCTTTTCCTTCTGGTCCTCCCGCTGCACGCCCACTAAGCCCCGGCCTGGAGAGGGGCAGACGAGGGGTGAGCACAATGCGGCCCCTGCAGTGGGGGAAATCTAGTGCAGGCACCAAGAGGCACCAACTGGCAACAGGTGTTCTGGGTGGGAGACAGGCCAGCCTTGGTGGCTCCAAGGGGGCAAGAGAGGGAGGGAAAGACCGGGGCAAGCAGAAGGGGAGGGGAGGGCAGGGCGACCCATTGCACTGGACCTGCTAGATTTGGACGGGGGGGGGGGGGGGAGGGGACAGCTCCTTGGAAGCGGGGGTTGGGTGGGGGTTTGAGTGGTTCAGGGCAGCTGGTGCAAACAAACGGAGATACTTACGAGTGGAGGCCATGAACCCCCCCCTCGATCTGGGCTGACATTGTCCTCTTCTCAAACTTCAGCTCCCCTGAATACATCATGGAGCTGGCAAGAGAAAAGGGAGGGTAGGGTCTTGGGGGAGGGTCTTCCTCCTCCCCTAAGCCCCCCGGGAGCTCTGAGCCTAGTGCAGAGGGGATGCCTGAGGGCTCTGAGGGAAGCTGCAGCAGGCGGCTCAATCTTCCCAGCCACCTCATGGGGGGGGGGGGAGAGGGAGGGGGGATCAACGGAGCCTGGTCCAAGGGGGAGCCCCAGCCTCAACCCCAAGCCCAGGCCTTTGGGGGGCCAGTGAGCTTTGGCAACATGCGTAGGGATGGCGGGGGGAGGGGTAACACAGGGAGTGATGGGGAAGAAAACTGGCTAAAGGAAAGCATGAAGACCCTTTTCATGCCGGCAAGGGGGGGGGGGGGGAAAGGAGGCTAAGTGAGGGGGGGCAGTCTGGGGAGGAGGAAGAGGGCATCTCCACATAGGACCCCTGGCTGCCCCGTGGGAATAACTCCCTGGGCCTGAGAGATGCAGCCTGGATTTCACCTCCGTCCTGCTCACCTTTTCCCTGGGGACGCTGCTGGGCCCACCCAGGGCCCCCTGCTGCGGGTGGCTCCCCCTCCCGCCTCCCCTTGGCCTCCTCCCACCTGCTGCCCAAAGCGGCCATCCCATCCCAACCCCCGGGGGGGGTGTCCCAGAGGGGAGCCCCTCCCCCCACCACCTGGCCCAGGGAGGCCCGTGGACTCACCGCAGAACGGAGAGGCTCCTGGCACCAATGTCCTGGCAGCCGTGCTGGATACCAGCAATCAGGTACGGCACGAACTTGTGGATGGAGCCCTTGTCTTGGATGGAGCCGGAAACGCCCTGCGCCACCTTCACCTTGTCCCCCTCGCTGTAGGGCAAGGCAGGGGAAACGCTGGGGGGCGGCCTGTCCAGGCCCTGCCCCCCAAAAGCAGTGGGGCTGAGCTACCCATCCTATGGCAGCACCTCGACCCTGGCACTGTTGGCAAGCCAGGGGTGCTCCCTGCCTGTGCTGCAGCCCCCAGGCCCCGGCAGAAGAGCTGCCCAAAGCCCCTCCCTCTTCGCAGGGGCTCTTTTGGGGCAGCCCCTCCCTCTCCCTCTGTGCCAGCTCTCGCTGGATGCCCCGCGGCCCCTGCCCGGCTTTCCTGCCCTCTCCCCTCCTGCTCAACGCCCAGCGGACCCTTCCCCCCACTCCTGCCCCTCTTCTCCCCCATCGCCCCCTCCCCACCTGAAGTAGCGTTTCTGGCTGCTGCAGTTCTTCTCCATGGCGTCCAGGGAGCCCATCCCCCGGTACTTCTTCAGCCGCACCCCGTCAGAAAAGAAATACTCACCAGGGGCCTCCGTGGTGGCCGCCAACAGGGAGCCCATCATGACTGGGGGGAGAAGAGAGGGCCGGAGGTAGGGCTGGGGTCTGCAGCCCAGGGGGCTGATTGCCCCTGATCTGCCTGTCACAGACCACGATGGCTCGGGTCTTTCTAAGCCTCACCTGTGGAGGCCCCCAGCGACAGGGCCTTGACCACGTGGCCCACCGTCTGGATCCCACCGTCCGCAATCACAGGAACCCCAAACCGGCGGGCATACTCTGCCACTTTGTACACCGCGGTGCCCTGAGGCCGGCCGCATGCCATCACTGAGGGAGGGAGAGTCATAGGCAGGAAGGGCCCACCGAGGGTCCGGCCCAGCCCTCGGCCACCCCGACAGCTCCAGAGAGCCACGGGCTGCAGCCAGGGAAGCGCAGGCAGCTCTGATCGGAGACCCAAGGAGGAAAAAAGGGTGATTGCGTTGCAGACTTCAGGAAGGGGAGCGCCGACTCCAGGCTCCAGCCACAGGGCCCAGTGCCAGCCGCAAGAACCGTGGGGAGGCTCGCTTTCTGAGCGGTTCACTCAGCCTCTCCAGCCCCGCTGACCGGCAGGCTAGTAGGGATGTGAAGGCCAAGGAAGGGGGCAGCTGGCCTTTGCCTGGGGGGTGGGGGGGAGGGGATTTGGGAGAGCCTCCCTCTTTCCCTTGCTGGCCAGGCAAAGGCCAACAACCCTACGGGGTCCCTGGGGCTGCTTGGGAGAGGCTGGGGCCGTTTGGGGGCTGACCAAAAGGCTGAGCCCGGAGGGGCCACCTCCAGTACACGAAGAATTCAGATGCCGCCTCCTCCGAGGAAGGGAGTGCCCACCCTTGGGGGTCCCACCCCGGCCTCACCTTCCTGCGTGATGCAGATGGAGCCGCAGCCCATGCCCACGCGCAGAGCATCCACGCCAGCGTCGATCAGGTTCTTGGCCTGGGCAGCTGTCACCACTGGGCATCCCATAGGCAAAAAACAGAAGAGCCCGTAAGACCCCTGAGCAACAAAGGGCCCCTCCCCCCAGGGCCCTTGGTCCACACTAAGGCACCATTCTGGTATGGAAGACAGATGACCCCCCCCCCTTTCAGCCCCCTCCTCAACTCCCCTTGGCAGCCAGCCAGCCAGCCTGCCTCCCTCTGGCAAAATAAAGGCAGAAAATGTAAATTCAGGGATTTCTGCAAAGTCATTGACTGTAGAGAGTTTGCGCATTCCTCTTGCACCAAAGGCGCACAAAGGAGGCCACTCTGGGTCCCTCCCTCCCTCCCTTTTCCACCCATTTCCCTTCTTCCTTTTTCACAGTTATGACCGTTGCAGCATCCCCATGATTACATGATCAAAATTCAGGCACTTGGCTGCTGCTTCATACTCATGACCCCGCAGCAGCCCCCTGCCCCTCCTCCCAGGCTGGGGAAGCAGCCCGGAAGCAAAGGAGGCTGTGGCCAAAGGGGCACCCCAAAGGCTGGCCACGTCACCCCACCAGGCATTCACCATTGCCCCCAACGACCTGCAGCTCCGGAGATTTGTGCTTGATATAATGAACCATATTGATCTGGTAGACGGAGTTTCCCTGAGATGAGTCCTGGGGGGGGAGGGGAGGGGAAAGGAAGGAAAGGGCCATCAGGCACCCCAAATAACCCCACAGGTGCCCCATGGAGCACAAGGCAAGCAGCCTCACCTGGCCACACGTGCCCACAAAGGACAGAAATCACAAAAGGGCAGAAAGCAGGAGTCCCCCCTCGCCCCCCGGGGGCAGCAGGCCATGCCAAGCGGAGCCTCCCTAGGGTTGGGATGGGAATCCCCCCCCCCAAAAGAAACAGACCAGGATCCCAGCTGCACAGGTCTGCCGGCCTTAAACCCAGAATGCAAAATGCAGGGAGCAGCTGGGGGGCAGGAGGGGCTTCCGGGCCCTTGACTCCTCCCCCCGAGCAGCAGAAGGGAACGTCACAGGGGGGAGCAGAGCTCAGCCCTCCTCCGGGAGGGGGATCCTGAGGGTGCTCAGGGCTAGCTTTCGGGAGGGGGGCTTCCAGAGCCTGCTTTTGGAAGGGGGGGGTTCAGTGGGGCCACTCTGCTGCCAGGGGTGCCAGCTTCGCTTCCAAATGGCTTCCCTAGTTTTGGGGTGCTGGGCAAAGGGGAGGGCCACTATTCAGAGCCTGCCATCCGAATCGGCCCGGTTTGGGGGGGGGGGGGCTCTTTGAACCCACCAGCACCACCACGTCCACGCCGGCCTGCACCAGCAGGTCCAGCCGGTACTTGTCGTCCTCCCGGGTGCCGATGGCCGCCCCACACAGCAGCTGCTTGCGGGAGTCCTTGGAGGCCAGGGGGTAGTCCCGGTTCTTCTTCAGGTCGGTGCGGGCGATGATGGCCACCAGCTCGTCCACCTCGTTCACAATGGGCAGCTTGCCTGCGGGGCGGGAGGGCCGCTCGCTTGGTTGGGCCACGGCTGGGAAGGGAGTCGCCCTGCAGTGGGCTGGGCAGGCTGGACCCCGCCTCCCTTTCCTCCCTCCCTCCCTCCCCCACACCTTTCTTGCTCCGCTGCAGGATCTCGTTGGCCTCTTTCAGGGTGACGCCTGCCGGGGCCACCACCAGGTCGCTGCGCTTGGTCATGACCTGCAGGAGGGCGAGGGGGGCAGGGGCTCAGCTGGGCCCCTGGAGTGGCAGGCTGCTGCTTTAGGCGTGGTGGGTGGGTGGGTGGCATTTCGGGGGTAAGGCGGGATGAGAAGAGTGCCTCCTAAACTGGGCTCAGCGGGGGCACCGATTGCCCCAGAGGAGGGGCTGGCTCTTGCTATGGGCCCCACACTGCCAGAGGGCTTCTGACCCCCGGGAACCCTTGCGGGGGGAGAGGGAAGGCGGGTCGCTGCCTCACCTCGCTGAGAGGGGTGTTGTAGTCCTTCTCGGAGAGGAAGTCGATGTCCCTGGAGGTCACAATCCCCACCAGCTGGCTCTCCATCTTGCCCGTCTCCGTGATGGGGATGCCCGAGAAGCCGTGACGGATCTTGGCCTCGAAGACGTCCCCCACGGTGTGGCTGGGGCTCAGGACCACTGGGTCAGTGATGAAGCCTTGCTCAAACTTCTGTGGCCGAGGAAGAGGGGAGGCCTTCTCTGTAGAGCTGCCCCTTCCCCACTCGCCCTCTCGGCTCCGCTCCCACGCCGGGAAGCCTGGCAGGCAAGTCTGGGGAGGGGCTCCGATGCAAGGCCAGCCTCAGGATGTCCGGATGGGCTCTCCCTGGTCCAGCCCAGCCCTCAGGCATGACCCGCAGCCGCCACTCACTTTGACTTTGCGGACTTCGTTGGCCTGGAACTCCGGGGTGCAGTTGTGATGGATGATCCCAATGCCCCCCATCAGCTGCGGGGGAGAGAGGAGGAGCCCTGAAGCCCCAAGGCCAGAGGGGCTGCCCCGCCCCGCCCCGCCCCCCCCGGCCCCTTGCTTCTGCCCTCTGGCCCCAGAGCACAAGGGCCCCTGCTTTGGCATCCCGCAGGAAAGGGGCCCCAGGAGAGCTCACCCCCGGGCAGACCCACCACAGGCACCCCACCAGCCCCAGAAGACTCAGTCCCGGGAGAGGCTCACCGCCATGGCGATGGCCATATCTGACTCGGTGACGGTGTCCATAGGGGAGGAGATAAGGGGGGTCTTCAGGGTGATTTTGCGGGTCAGGGCGGAGGTCAGGTCCTGCAAGGAAAGAGGTGAGGGTCAGCCCAGTCTTCTGCCGGCCAGGTGTGTGTCCCCCACCCCCCAGGAGCCAAGCCGGAGCTCTCAACACCAGGGAGCCGAAGAGGACGGCTGTGCCCCTCTCCCCCTTGGACGGGAAGCCACGGCTGCCTCCACCACTCACCACTTCATCTGCCGTGAAGTCAATGAAGCCGGGAAGGATGAGGAAGTCACTGTGGAGAGAGACGGAGACGTCAGCCGATGCCCAAGGCAGCCCTGGAACCACATGGAGCCCAACGGTTGATGATATGGCCGCCCATCTCGTGAAAGGCAACTCCGGGCAGCTCCACGGACCACTCCTCTCTCCTTCATCCCTTCATGCATCCACCCAGGGCATGCCAGGCCCCAGCCTCCCCCTCCCCTCAGACCCACGGAGGGAGAGAAGCATTGTAAGGAGGGAGGAGCCTCCAAGCCCTGAGGTTGGCCAGAGGGACAGTGGCCCATGGTCCTGAAAGCCACCAAGAGGGCCAGGACGGCCACATTACCTCTGTCTCCAGCCCTCCAAAGGTCACCACACCATAATGCAAGCCAGAGCTTAAAGCGGTGTCCCCTCTGAACTTTTCAACTTTTGTACAATAGAGCTCATACCCCATGAGAGGATGCCAGCAAGGCAAAACAAACTGTAAATTCTAAACCAAAATTGCAGATATTTCCCACAGGAAACAAAGTGGATCCAAGTCAGCCTTTCAAACCCCGGAAGAAGCTTTCCCAACCCCCAACTCCCCCCCCCCCCCCCGCTCTCACCCGGTTCTCAATTTGACCAGGTGCTCAGCTTTAAGGCAGAAAATGACCACCACCCCCACCTTCTCCCTGGGCAACCCGTGCACACTTCCTTGGTGCAGGGACCAAGGGGCTGCCCCCCCCCCCCCCGTCCCTCCACTCTGACCAGCCTGGCTCAACCCCACCCAGAGGACCCCACCCCTAACCTCCAGCAGAGCCGTTGCAGCCGCTGAAATGGGAACCATATGCACTCAAGTGGCACGTTTCTCAGGGCTCCGCAGGCGCCCAAATGAAGCGCAAACAAAGACCCATTTTGGGGGGGGACACAGCCTAACTCAGGCCATGCCTGCCTTCCCACATGCGCCAGGATGACTGCCGGACCCTCTGGCTGGTGTGAACGAGCCAGTAAAAGCCCATCCATGCCCCTCAACTCTCCAAAGGGAGCTCTGGGCATGCCACTTGTCGGCTTTTGTTGAAAAGCTGCCCAGCCTGTCCCCGAAAGGATTGCAGCCCATTTCCCCGGCCCCTGGCCCCAAACGCTCTTGCGGTTCAGAAGGAGCTAATTTTAACCGTTGGTTTTCTGTTTCTGTTCAGAAACAAAGCAGATTTCCGCTTTGTTATAAACCTTGCTTGGCCGAGAAGTCGAGCCCAGAACTGAAAGCGAAATCAGGAAAAGGTCCCTGGAAGGAAGCCAGGGGTTGTGGAGGGACTGGGCCTTCGCAGGGGCCCCCACACAGCCGGAGGGTGAAGGCCAACTGGGGAAACGGGTGCAAAAGGCGCCCCAGACATTTAGCAAAATCAGCGTAAGTCAGAAAACAACCGGTGGACGAAAGAACCCACTGGAGTCCTTTGCTCCCACTGCCCGCATCTCAGCCTTCCTTCTCTTTCCCCAGACCAGGGCCAAGGAAGAAAGGATGCGCCCTCCCTCAAAGTCGTCCTGCCTTGCTGCTCCCCTCCTCCCAACTCTGTCATTTGTGGCTAACCTGCAGGAGACCTCCTGGAGCCCCCCAATGCTGGGCCCATGGGAGCAGCCTTCCCTGTTGCCTGCAGAGCCCCTGAAGAGGAAGGCGGGCCAGGCCGAGACCTGCCCGGCCCTGGCTTGGAAGAGGCCGCTAAGGTGGTTGAGAAGCCCCTTCCCACCTTCTCTCAGGGCACTGGCCTTTAAAAGGCACCAAGCCCCTCAGCTGAGGGGCAGGAGGGCTCAGGGCTCAGCAGGTATGCAGGGGGACCAGGCCCAGTTGCACCAGCATTCAGACCCGGGGATGCATAGCACCCCGTCCCTAGGAAGCACACCTGGCGCCTTAAAGCCGGCCCAGACCCCCCTGGTGTCACAGCACCCTCCTGTGGGGGGGGGGTTGGGGTTGGGGGGAGGGAAGGGCCAGGCTCAGGACACACCCAACTCCCTCCCTCCCCCCCCCACCCAGGGCGATGCAGAGGCAGGAGGGGTGGTGGGGGTGGGGGTGGGGGTCTCTGCTGGGTTCTCCCACCTGTTTCACAGGCTCCCCACCGTTTCTGCCCGAGTCCCGCTTCTCGGAAAGAGGGTCGCTCAGCAGAGACCCCCTAAGCTGCTGCCTGGACAGGCCTCAGCCCAGAAACAGGCCTAGGGCCCCGCTTGGCTGGAGGGGAAGGGAGGGGAGGGGCACCACCAGCTGCTGCCCACTCCAGCAAAGGCCCCCCTCCCTTGCAGGGGCAGGGGCGGTGGGGGGGGGTCCCTTCCTCCCTTGCCCTGCCTACACTTCGCCCCTTTCCCGGGGTCGCGCAACACGCCCGCCCCCCCCCCTCCCCGCAGAAGCCCCGGGGCGTCCGCGGAGCTTCCCGGGCCGGGCAGAGATGCGCCTCCCTCGCTCCGCAGAGCCCCCTGCGCCGCCCCCGCCCGCCCCTCCCGCGCTTACTTGTAGGTGAGCCCGTCCGCCACGGCGAAGAGCTGCTGCGCCGTCAGCCCATCCTCGGGGACGTAGCCGGTGCCGCCGCTGATCAGGTAATCGGCCATGCTGCGCAGGGAGGGAGGGAGGGAGGGAGGGGCTGTCAGCCTGCGCCCACCCACCCCCCGCGGCCCCCCCTGCCCCGCCACACCTGGGCGGCTCCTCGGGCGCTCCGGCTCGGGGGACGCGCTGCTGGGCGCCCCCCCTTCCCCCCCCGAGGAGGACCCGCCGCTGCCTCGCTGGGGCCCCCGCCCCGCCCCGCCCCGCCCCCCTTCCACCCACCCGTTCGCCTGGGCTGCGGTTGGGCGCGGCGCCCCCTGGAAGACGGGCCGTGCGAAGGCTGCCCCGCTGGCACGCGCCCCCGCCGCCTCCCGCGCGCATCGCTGGGCTGAGTTCCTGCGGGCGCGTCAGTCCCGGCGTCCCTTGCAGCGCCCGCCCCACCCCCCACCCCGCCTGGGAAGGGGAGGGGCCGCTCCCCCCGGGGCGGGGGGGGCGAGGCGGGCCGGGATGCGGGGCTCGGCTCTGGCCCCCGCGAGCTTCCTGCCCGGAACTGGGGACGCACCCCGCGAAGTCTGCTGCAGCTGGGCGAAGGCGCCCCCCCTTCCCTACCCCGCCCCGCCCTTACGACGGCTCCGCTGGGGGTGCCCCGGCCGGGGGCTCTGAAGCAGCCCTTTCCTTTGGAGGGGCGGCCATGGGGCTCCTCTTGCGACCCTTTCCCCACTGCTCCGCCGGGGGCTGCAGCGGCCCCCTCCTTCCTTCCTTCCTTCCTTCCTTCTCTCCCTCCCCTGGAAAGGGGGCCAAAGCCCTTTGCAGGCCACATCCAGGTCTCGGTGTGACTTTGACTTGCCTTTATCTGGTTGTGGTGCCTGGTTGTTGTTTTTGCCCCTGGTCAGCCCCTTTGAGTGAACCCCAAAGAGAAAAGCCCAGGAGCCCCCCTCCTCATTCCACTATCCGGTTGCAAGGCCTAGTGGTCATGCTGTGCCGGAGCGGCCCAACCCCAGTTCCGCTGGCCACAGGGATCAGGAGGGGAGGGCCGGGCCTGGCATCCCCCTCCCCCCCTGTCCCAGCCTGGCATCTGGTGTGAAGCAGCTCCACCTCAGGGTTCATGGCGCAAACCCCCCATGACCGCCCCCCACGCCCCCCCTTTCCAATGGCCACCCACGAGCTCACCTCCTGACCAGGGCCTGAGAGCCAGGCTCAATTAAACGCCTGCCCGCCTCCCCAGTCCTGTGATTCCAATTTCCCCCAGCTGAGACTCCCTCCCGGAGGCCTGGCTGGAGCCGGTGAATGCAAAGGCTGGCACTGAGGAGCCAGGAAACACATGCCTTGGGGTGGGGGGGGGGCAGGCTGAGCAACCACAGGGGGGGGGTCTCCATCTGCCAAGAAAAAGGCTGTGGGGGGGACGGGAGAGGAAGAATTATTGCTCCCCCAAAGGGCGACATCTTCCATCCAAAGGCCAAGGCCGAGTGCACAGTGGAGCCGAGAGTGGTGGGCTCAGGCTGGGTGCCACTCTTGGGTGGGGGAAGGGACACAGAACGGGGCAGGCACTCGCCAGGATGCAGGCCTGGGCAGTGGCAGGCAGGAAAGGGCCTTTTCCCTGCCCTGTTGAATCCTGGGAACTGTAGTTCCAGGCAGAGTTGCTTGAAAGCACAGGTGCCTTTAAAGCACCCACAACGTTTCCCATCATGCTCCTGTGTGGCAGAACAGACGCCCAGGCCACGCCAGCCCTCGGCCAAAGGATCCGCTTTGGCACAGGAGGCAAGGCTGGCAGAAGGAACATCCCAGCAGAAGCGCCCAGCCCAGCCCAGCCCAGCCCAGCCCTGAGCTGCTTGGAACTGGGCTCCCACCTGAATGGGCCAGAAGTCTTCGATTCCATTCAAAGCAGAGTTGGAAGCCTTGATGAAGCAGCATGAACGATTTCACAGGATTTTGATCTTGTTTATACAAGCAAGGATTGCATTAGGCAGGCAGGCGCTGCAGGTGCGAGGCCCGCATGGCTGCCCCACGGGAGAGACTCCTCGGCCCCAGTTGGGTTGGGGAGGAAGGTCAGTGCTGGCTCACCCCACAGGCCTGAACCCCCAACTTTGCAGGCGACCTCGGCTATGTTCTGAGAAGCTCTTTAGAGTGCCTTAAAGTCCTCAGCAAGAAAAGACAAGGCACTCTGACTAAGCTCAGAAACCCCTGTTCCTCTGCTGGCTTGGAGCCTAGTCCTGCCGCTGGCAGCAATTTGGAGATCCAAGAATTGGCAAGTGGGGCGCTTTGCCTCTCCCCACCCTACACACAGAGTTGCTGAGCACTGGTGGAGGGTTTAGCACAGTGCAGGGTGAGCGGTCCAAGGGAGTTCTGGTACCCACGAGCCCTGGTGAGCTGCTATGCCCAGGCAAAGCCTGTCCTGGTGCCCCCCCCAGCCGCTCCCCCCCTCCTTGGAGCCCCAGGCTGAGTCCTGGCACAACAGGCAGCTCTGCAGCGGCTCATCCCAGCCTGGTAGGCTCCAAGCTGGAGCAAGAGGGGTCCTCCTTTATCACACTGAAGCCAACTTGGTGGCCTCCGAGGAAGAGGCCCAGGTGGCCCCACGCTCAGGAGTGGGGAGTTGGCACCCCCTCTTCTGGTAGGGCAGCCCCTTGTGCAGAGGATACCCAGAACCATGGGATAATGGCCTCCCTGAAGCCTGAAGGACCTGAGCGGGTGCCTCTCTGCGGATCTTCAAAAGGGGGAGGGGGGAACAGCTCAAGGACTGTTCAAAACATGCCCCCCCACCCCCAGAAGGAACACTACTTTCCTTCCCCAAGGCTGGAATCTGCCAGCCTCTCCCTCTCCCCCTCCCCCTCCCCCCCCGTGTGTTGGGGCTGCTGCTTGTGATCTTGTGATTTGACATCCCGGAAAAGCTGTAAATTGGGCTGAAAAATCCTGCTCACAGATTGAGCAGCAGCTGACGAGGGAGGAGGGACTATAATTCCCCTTCCGTGAAATTTGGTTTCATGCACGGCAAAAAATTAAGTGCATCTCTTAATTAGGCCTTAAATGTCTCTCGGGTGGATGGTGAAGATTTAATCAACCCGTGGAATAGGAAATAGCCCTTCATTTCAGTAGGAACGTGACTTGTTCCCGCCTTGCGTTGTAGTTATGTGTATAATGTATACATACATACGTGCACCAAATATCATGTATTTGTGGTCAGATTATCCCATACGTGTCCTACAGAAAGAAACATCAATTGTTAAAGGTGCTTTTCCAAAAGGCAACTTGTTTTTGTTTTGTTTTTGTTTCTTGGGTTTTTTTCTTTGAAAACTTTTCACATGTCATCCAAGAAGCTCCTTCAGTTTTAACTGAAGTTACTTAGAACCAAAGACACTTCTTGGATGAAAAGTGAAACAGTTTCAAGGAAAAAAAAACCAAGAAAGTGCAGTTGCCTTTTGGGAAAAGCACCTTTGGGATAACCGTGACCTGGATGATGGAGAATCAACATAAACATCAATTGTTAAATCTGGGGAAGAGAAAGAATTATGAATCACCTTCTGACCAGCATAAATCTTTGGTCTATGTCAAACGAAGACAAGGTTTATACTTCCAAAACAGTAGCGACCATAAAGCACTCGGACTATGGGACAATCTTCAGGAGGGAAGGGCAGGACACGGAGGCTGCAGGGATGCAAATTTCCTTTAATTTATTATAAGGCTTTGTGCTTGGATGGGACACCACCAGGAATCTCAGGGCTGAGTGGAAGAAGGCAGTGGCCAGATACTTTGGGGTCAAGGAAATCACCAGGAATGAGTTAAGCACAAATCCAATTTTTATCAATTCCTGGTGATTTGCTGGAGGAGGGGGTGGGGATGGTATCTGCTGTTAAGGTTGGTGTCTTCTGTGCTGCTAGATTTCATGCTGAAGGCAGAAGAAGGAAGGAAGGAAAAGAATTAAAAGGCTTCCTTAATCAAATGTGCACGTGTGCAATCTTTTTAAAGGCAGTTGTTGCCAGCTAAAGTTTTGGGTCACTGTGGCCTGTGAAGACATGAGGGGTGGGTTTGGGGCCTGGAAGTTGTGGACTTCATCTCCCAGAATTCCCCAGCCTTTCCTCTGCCACACAATGATCTGCTCAGGACCATTAGCAGGGCTCTGGGCAGTCTTCTGCCCTCTACTGGCCTAACTGAAAACTTCAGTCCAGCTCTCCCAGTACAACTCTGAGCAGAGGCAAACTGGACAAGAGTCCGTTTTGGGGATAGGGGCATGGAGGGTCTTAGCAGGCTGTGGCTGGTCAAAAGGGTCAGAGATCATGACTACTATGCTCAGGATCACCTTTGAAAGACGACTCCCTCCCCACAGAGGGGAGGGGGTGTCTCAGGCATTTCCCCCTCCCTTGGAAAATGGCTTTAAGCCCCCTCCCTCTGCCCTCAGGAAAGAAATCCAGGTGAGTCCCTTGAGGCACCCTTAAGCAACTGCCATTTGAGCACCTGAGTTTTAGCAGTCTTTTTTCCATGCCCTATTTTTCATTGAGGGAGGGGCTGAAGCTGTTGCTGCCCCCAGCGCTCCTTTGGGTGGGTGCAGCCCTGGGCATCAGTTGAGACCCTGCTGAAAACTGGCAGTGTAGCACCCCTGCAGGGCCTTCCTTTCCCCCAGCAGCCAGGAAAGCCCTGGGGGAGAGCCTTTGGGCTGGGGATGTGGGTTTTCCTGGGACAAACCCTGCCCTCCCCGTCCCTCCCCCCTCCCCCTTCCAAAGGATCTATGTGATCTCCAGGCCACTCTCCTCCCTCTGAACCTTTCCCACCAAAATTTGGCTGGACTGACCTGCTGGGGATGAACCAGGAGGCAGTAACTGAAGGCCTGCAGGTGGCGGCAGCTCCTGTCTACACACGCACACACGCACAAAGACAACCTGTTGCCTTGAACAACTTGCCTAGGTAATTACACCCCCAGGGACCCCCCCCAGAGCTAGCAAAACAGCCTCAGGCCCCAGCAACCATGCTGGCTGCTGCTAGCTGTTTTAGCACTGTTGCAGGGATGGGAGGCACCGTGAGTCTGTGTAGCCCTCCAGCAGGATGTAGCTCCAAGGCCGCCCTTCTCAGAGTGTGGGGGTGGGGGGCACTGAGTTCAGAAGGCATCCTGGGCCAGAGACGGAGGGGGCATTCCCAGCATCTCTCAGTCCAGGCGTGGGATCAGCCTGCTCAGCCCCAGAGCTGCCTGCAAAAGGGCTGTGAAGCCAAGCAGATGGGCAGTGGGCGGAGGGGGAGGGGGTAATTGGGTAGGTTTCTCTCTGTGTCCCTGGTCGGCCGCGGATGGCATCGGGCAGCTTAGGAAGAGAAATAAATAAATAAATAAATAAACAGACTCTGGGGAGGCGGCAAATTTTGGGTTGTTGAGAGAATAGACGCTTGTAAAATTTGGATGAGTTCGCCACATTTCAACTAACCGGTGGGACCTCCAACTGCCTCCCCGTGGCAGTTGCAGACCCTCTGCAGGCAGAAGAGTGGGGGATGGGGCCCCTCCCTCTTTCTGCCCTGGGCTTCCCTGCGGCTCAGCCTTTAGGGATTAGCGTGCACGTCATTCTCTGTCCTGAGGCAGAAATAGCCCCAGGAGGAAGCCGCTTTGCAGGGCAGGGCTGGGCCACTGGCAGCTCAGAGCTGGTGTCTGCAGGAGGGTGCTCGAGGCCAGGGCAGGCCATGTGTTCAAGGACCACCAGAGGTGGGGATCTACAATTGGGGGGCTTCTGGAAGACAGTGCAACACCCCTTGCTTGAAATTGGTGTGGTTTTGCCTCCTGCTTCTGGGTCTGGCTGGTGTCTGACATTCATAGAGTGAATCACAGAGACCGGCCGGCAGCTTCAAATGCCTCCTGGGGTCCTTTAACCAAGGAATAAACTGGATTGAAGACTTACGCTGTGATTACCTCCCCCCCCACCCTGTGGGTTGTGATCCGCTTCTCTTGGGGCCCTGCCATTGACAGAGATCACCAGAGCTCCTCAAGACCAGATTGACCTTGTGAAAAGGCTCACAAGGAGCCGTCGGGCCGCCTATCCCACTCCCCATGGTGACCCAGCCCGGCCGACCCCCTTGCAAAGAACCAGGGAAACTGCACCTTCCCCCACCAGTAGCCTGGTCAGGCTGGGAATTAGGGTTGCTGACTGATGTTATTTTGACTAGGAGCAAAGACCCTTGGTCTCTGGAGATGGCAGGAGAGGCCTGGTCCTTCTCAGAAGACCCCCATGCCTTTCCCCACCAGGGAGATGGGCCTGCTTGGGGTTCAGCAGCTCTGCCCTCTGGGCTCGGACCCAAAACATTTGGGATTAAGTGAGCCATTATTGTCCCCCCCCCCCCTCCCCAGCCTCCTGCATGGATCGGAGGATCCTCCACCCCAGGGATTTCAAAAGTCTGGCTTGGGCATCACGGCCCTCTGACCAGCCTCGCCAGGTGAGCCCACGTCTGCCCTTTCAGTCGCTCCCAGTCAGGCTCGGCTGCATCAGGCAGGGTCTCTGTGCATCCCCCCCCTCAGCTGGGCATCTCGGGGCCAAGGGGCCAGCAGCTGCAACCCAACCCCCCTCCACAGTTGGGTGCTGGGGCGCAAAGAACTGCTTCCCCCCACCAGGTCGGCCAGGCAGGCCACACCCTCTGGGCCTTGACTTGATGTGACATGAGGATGGGGGTCTTTGATGAAAAGCAGCATCGACTGCCTGCCCTCCTCTTGCAGAACAGGCACATTCACACAGGCAAAAGCACAGGAGGGCTACAACCGTGGTCCTTTGATTTGGGGGGGGGGATTCAACTTGCAGGTGTTTGCAGAGCCATGCTGGAGCTGTGGGGTGGGTCAGAGCCTCCCCTTTTGATATTTCTATAGGCCAGAGGAACAAAACTTGTTTCTAACTAATTACCAAACTTCCCCCCCCTTTTTTTTATTGCAGCCAATTCTAATGGAAACCTCCCCCCCTCTTTTTTGCACAAGCTGAAAATGTGGGAATTCCAAGATAGCAAATAAACCTTTTTTAAAAAGGGTTCATCAAACCAGCTCTTTGAAACCAAAGTGTTTGACATTTAAGGATTGTTGCCTGTCTCTCTAGGACAGGGGTCTCCAAAATAGGCATAGCTGGCAGGGGAATTCTAAGAGTT
Organism: Myanophis thanlyinensis; assembly: GCA_017656035.1. Taxonomy (NCBI): domain Eukaryota; kingdom Metazoa; phylum Chordata; class Lepidosauria; order Squamata; family Homalopsidae; genus Myanophis; species Myanophis thanlyinensis. The sequence goes on along the minus strand of JAEANM010000055.1, from coordinate 8,892 downwards.
GCAGTCCACAAGTCTTAAAAGGGGCCAAGCTTGGAGACCCCCGTCCCAGGATTAAATCCCAAGGTCCCAGTCTTGCCTAAGAGCCGAATCCTGCCTACTTGCTCTTAGGCTGATTTGCAAGGGGAGCAAACTAAAGACGTTATTCAAATACACCGTGTGTTTATTTAATGGTGCCAATTTTGCTGTTTTCCGTGGGGTTCGCCCCAATTCAGTCTACACAGGGCTGCAGAAAAAGAGGACAATCCCCTCCCCTGTGAGCCCAAGGGGCTCCTGCAGGCCTGCTGACCCAGACTGGTAGACACTTGGCAACTTGCAAACACAACAATACACCTGGTGTTTATGCTGAGGGTTTTGTTTGCTTGGCTCTCAGTCCGGCCTGAAGGACAAGGTAGCCCAAATGCTGGCACAAACAACCCCAGCGAAGGTTTTGATCCTCCCCATCCAACGGGTTCAAGGCAGGCCAGCTGGGGCTCTTCAGGAGAGCAAACTCTGCACTCAACAATGATGGAACAGAGTGTAATTTAATTTGAGGGGGAGGGGGGAGAGGATGCTTCCTCTCTTGCCTGAAGCTCCTGAAATACACAGAGAGACACCCAGAGAGCAGCCAGTCTCTCCTGGATCCATTTACCAAACACAATATAAGGAGTGGAAGGGGGGAGTGTCCTCCGCTCCCCACATAACAAGATATCCCCCCAGAAAAGGTGTGTGTGTGTGGGGGGGGAGAAAGAGCAGCCTGTTCTCCTGGTTTCACAGCAGCTGGTATTCAGATAGACTGCTTTGCAGGAGGGAGGATCCATTCACCCAAAGAAGATATACTGAAGATTATAATATGCTTTCAAAATTCAGAGTGTCGATTTAAAGGCAGAATTCAATCTCAGGTCAAGCTCGAATATTTCAGTAGGTGAGAAAGCTATCCCAGATCCCAGCTGCTCTGCCCAGCTGATGCCCAAGAGATCCGCTGCGGCAGAGGCTGTCCATTCCCCTGGGCGTCACGAGGCGTTGATGCCAGGCCTGCCAGGGAGAGCCGGCTGGTTCAAGCCTGCCGCCCTCCCTGCAGGGCTGGCTGGGCAAGCGCGGGTCGAGTGGCCGCCGTGAGGCTGCCGCTACTTTCAGCGCCCCAGCGCCCCCCTTGCCCCCTCGTCAGAAGTGGCGGCGCAGAACCCCCGCGGGACCCCACGCCCACCCACCGCCCGCGGCGCTCCTCGCTCCGGGAGTCGCGTGCCTCGGTGGGCCGGTGCCGCCCGCCCGCACGCACGCCCGCTCTCGCTCGGCTGCGCTCACCTCTCGGGTTCCAGGCCGGCCTGCCAGAGCCGGGCGTTGTAGCGCTGCGCCGCAGTCCGGTGCCCGGTGTGGAGCGGCGCACAGCCGGCGGCGTCGAGCCGCGGCGTCCTGGGGCTGGCCGGTTCTTGCAGGGGCCCCACGATCAGGCTGTAATCGTAGGGCGCCATCGCCGCCTGCCCGTCCATGGCCACGGCCACCTCGACGGCTCCGGGCAGCCCAGACGGCGGCGGCGGCGGGAGACGCGCTCCGACGGGCGTGGCGTTGGGCTGGAGCTCCCCGGGAGGGTTTCCACGCCCGCGCCCAGCCCCGCCCCGCCCCGCCCCGCGGTCCACCTCCCGGGCCGGCAGGGGGGGGAGGAGGATTGCCAGGCTAAATGCGGTCCGGCTAGAGGCAGCACGGGACACCCGGCCAGACCGGCCCCTCGAGGCCCGCACGGGGCGAACCGACAGCCGACCCTCTGAGCATGGGCAAAGTGCGAATCCTCTCTGCCCTGAGCCCGGGCGCTCGTTTCCCACCGGAGGCTGTTCCTTGCCTCGGGCGATTCCGTTCCTAGCCAGTGACAACCCCCCACCCCCACCCCCACTGCCCGATCCTGAAGCAGGGACCAATGTTGCTGTAGGATCGGTGGTGATTTCATCCTCATCCTCCCGCGGATGTTTCCTTCTTCCACGCCGCCCAGAGTCCCAAGACTGCGGCGCTCTCGACGCCTCCTCGATGCCCGAGCAAAGATCCCCACGGCAGATGCCCGGCTGCTCTCTAGGCCGCGTCAGCCTAGCCTCCAGCCCGGGGATTTCGCCCCCGCCCGCCCGCTCTTTCGCTTTCGCTTGCCATGTTTCGCGGCAGGGCACTAAGGTCACCCGCCGCCTTTCCGGCCCGCCTCCGTTCCTCCCGGGCAGGCAGCAGGAGGCCAGCAGAGTCGCCCGGGTCCCCGGTTCGTCCCCAAGTTTCCGGGGCCTTTGTGGGGCCTCCTGGGTTCCCTGCGCTTGTAGGGCTGCCCCGGAGAGGGGGAAGTGTCAACTGTTCGTTCGCTTCCTCTGCTTGCGCTCCGCAACCAACTGACTCCCCAGCGAAGCTCTAACTAACAGGTTACTGGAAATAACAGTTGCCGCCGCGCTCCCCCCCCCCTCGCAAACACCGGCAACCCCTAAGCTTAACTCCGATGCCGGCCGGTGCCCGCCCCCTCGAAAGCGCCTCGCCGGCGGAGAGCGGGAAGTGCCGGTCTCTCTGTCGGCTGGCTGCCCGGACCCACGGACGCCCCCTCCGTCCGTCCGTCCTGCCCGCCCCCCAGCAAAGCTTTTGATCTCGCTGCCTGTTTGCGGGGACGCACGCGCGTGACAAATAGGGACGCGGAACGGCCGCCCCGTGGAGAGGGAAAGCTGGCCTCTGCTAGCAGCTCGGCGGGGTCCGTGGCTCCGAGCATTGGGTGACTTCCGCCGGCGGCAGAGACGTGGGGGTGGGAGGAAGCCCGGTGGCCCACTCCGCGCCCTGGCAATGCCTCTGCCTCGCTCGGCCAGCTTCCAGGGCGGCCCAGGTGGGGCGACCGAGCCCTCCGAGCAGCCTTACCTTCCGGGTCTCTGGAGGAGCTGCGCTTTGAGGGTGAGAAGGGGCCAGTCTGCTGCTAGGATTCCCTTGAGCCCAGCATAAAAAGGGGGAGGAGGAGTTAATGTCGGGTCTGTGAGGATGGATCGCCTCCGGGTCTGCCTGAGCCGCGGAGCTGGATCGGGTCTGCTCCTACCCCCTCCCGCCCCTGCCTCTGGCCTTTGAAGGGAGCCCTAAAACTTTGGTTTGTCTTTTTCATCTGCCTCAGGGGTCCCATAGAAAGCCCACAGGTCAGGTGGGGGGGTTGCAGGAGATCAAGCGACCCTTGTTCTCCCACAATTGGGGTGGTGGTGTCATACTTCCTTGGCTGTTTTTAGATTGTTGTTTACATTTATAATCGTTGCCACCTTTCTATTCTGGGTGAGATGGGCTCCGATTTATGTTAAACAAACAAACAAATGGCTGCAGAGAGGGGGTTGTCATGGAGGGGGGTTTCCTCCAGCTTTCTCTTTTGTCAGGAGTGGCCTTTTGGCAGCCCCAGGTTGGAGGGAGGTGACCCTGGAGCCTTGGGGAGGAGGGCCAAGGATGCCCCCTGCGGCTCCTTCTCCTGCTGAATGCAGGGCCTTGGTGACTGTCCCCTGCCTTGGCCAGTCCAGAGGGGGGGGGCTATAAAAGGGCCTCCTGGCTGTCTGCCCCCTGCAGGGATGGGGGAGGGAGGGGTACAGGAAAAGGGCAGCCCTTCCTTCTGCAGGTCCAGAGCCCTGTGGGGTTCCTCTGGAGGCAGCCACCCTTCCTTGGGGAGTCCTTCCTCAGCAGACGTGCTCTCCCCTCCTTGCACCTGGCCTGGAAGGGAGGCAGTCTGCCTGTAATGGTTTGTCCTGCCTGTGTGGGTGTTTGTGTATGTGAGAAAGAGAGAGAGAGAGAGAGAGAGAGGAGTCTGGCACTTTCCTCCTCCCCTGTACCCACATAAAAAGGGTCAGAGCCAAAGACTGGGTCTCTTTTCCAAAGTCCCCCCCCCGCCCCCGCCAAAGGCAAACAGGGCCAAGAGGCTGGCCATAACCAAATTACACACTTCAGACTATGATGTTCATCTCCCCATGGTTGTCTCTGCTGGGCCTGGATGGGGGAGGGGGGGGGCTAAAGGCAAGGCATCCCTTCCTTGGCTGCAAGGCTGACCTGGAGCTCATCTGGAGCCCCCAATCTCGTCCCCAGAGCAAAGGCGGAAGAGCAGGACCTGGGGCCAGTAGCCCTGCCTGGCTAAAGAAGGGGGGAAGCCCTGGGCCCACTCTTGAGCCGCCCCCCCATCTCTCATAACGCAGAACCTCCCACCTGTGATGGCAGCTTTTCTACAGGAGGGGGCAGAGTTGAGCAGGTCTTGCCGGCTCTCAGAACAGTCAAGGAGGACTTAACTTGGTTTGTCTTCCAAGATGAAGGAGGCTCGGTTTCAGCCACGTAATTGGGGGCTGGATTTTTTGGCAATTTTGTGGAGAAACATTGCTTTGGGAAGAACATGCATGTAGATATGTCAGCAAGCGTCCTTTTAGCTTGGATTTTGACCCAGGAGGGACCCCCACGCCCCCCCCCCCCAAACTGTTGGCGGCTCCATGTTCTCAGGAGTGGCCAGAGAGGAGTGAGTCCTTGTGGGTGGCATGTGCAGAGCTTCTCCTCTCAATGGACCAATGTTAAGAACGGCTGCTGAGGGAGGTGCGGAAACTATGGATAATTCCGATCACCCCAAGGAAAAATAACCAACTAACCATTTAATTCAATTCAACGCTTATCGGATTCCAATTTCACAGGGAGGGGAACAGGAAGCAGCCCCCCCCCCAAAGCCCTTTTATAATCACAAATGGCCGCAAGGGTCCCGATTGGGGGTCAGGAAATTGAGGCCAGGCAGGGGGAACCAGAGAACTCGGACGGGGCACGGAGAACCCCGTGATTGTCACGGGAAAGAGTGCTTGTTCAGAGGGGCTGCACCGCTGGGGGGGGGGGGGAACCATGGTCTCTTTCCGGCCAGGGGAGGAGGAACATTGAACAAACTCATGTTAAGTTGAGGACAGCCTGTGTTTTGGGGGGCAGCAGGAACAGGGTGAAAGGTTAAGGGGACTGGGGGAGGGGCTTCTCTGCTGTGGCCCCTGCCCGCCCTGTGGAAGAGCCTCCCGCAGAGACCGGGCTGGGCCTGCTGGCCTGAGAGACAGTCAAGGGCCCCCTTCCTTGGCTTTATTGCTAACTGGACGACTATCTTGTGTGCATGTATTTTGAATGTTTTCTTTATTGTTTTTCAAATATTTAAAAAACATTTTGGAATCATTGATTGAGATGGGAGGCTGTATAAATTGAATAAATGAATTAAAAAGGCTGGCGGCCGATCCAAGGGCCCCACACAGAATTCTCCGGCACCTTTCCCTCATCCGCGGAGCAGCTGGAAGGAGGGGCCACCCCACCCAGCAGAGGGGAGGGTCCTATCAGTGGGCCAGACCCACAAGGCACCGGCTGCTGCTATTGGTGGACAAGAGACTTTGACCCCTCCCTGCCCAAGATGGTGGGGAGGGCGGGGTGGTGGTGGTGGTGATCCTGCCTGCCCCTTTGCTACTGATCTGGCAGGAGAGGAGAAGTGTGGGCCCCCATTTTTAATGTGAGTTGCTGCAAAGTATGAACACTGAGGACTAGCCACACACAGAAACAGATGCATTCTCTCTTTAGTTTTCAGAGTGTCTGCTTATAAGGCCCAGGCCAGTGGATCCTGTGACTGGGACGTGAAAGGGAGACTGGACACGAAGCCTGGCTCTGGGGTCAAGACAGGAGGAAACCCACCGGAGCAAAGTCTGTAGAGATTCTCAGTCAGCCAGATCATGGCTGTCCCAAAGGTGCTTTTCCAAAAGTGAATACACCTGTTTTTCCCATCTAGAAAGGCATGTGTTGAATGTTGGGGTGCACTGGGGGACACCTAGCTTTTAATTTATTTATTTTTAAAATCTATTATAGTGCTGTTGAGATTGTTGTTATTTGGAGGTCTGGATTTGTTGGTTTTTTTAGATGAGAGTCAGCCGGGGCCATTGAGGAGGCAGCTCACACAAATATACAGTAAATAACTGAACCATTTCCCGTGCCCCCTCCCCAGATTAAGACCAGGGGTAACAACCATAGGTTATTGTAGAAATCTACAGAGAAACTCCTGGCAGGCAAGACCTACACCGGAGGGGAGTGGTCTCCCTACAGAGGCTGTGGGTTCTCCCTCTCGGCCAGAAGAAGCTGAGGTTGGTCTAGTTCAGGGGTCTCCGCAGCCTTGGCACATTTGTGGACTTTGACTCCCAGAAGCCCCCAGCCAGCATCTCTCTACCCAAACCATCTCCAGGCTTTCTGACTCGAGGCAGGGGGAGGAGAGGGCGAGGGGCTGATTTCATGGGCACGCACTCGCTTCCCTGGCCCGGGTCGTGGCCCAGGGGGTTAGCTTTGGGACCCTTGGTCTAGATGATCCATCCTGGGTACTAAGTCCGGAACCTGATCGCCTTCTTAGGTTAAACACGGCCCACGTTCTACAAGCACATAATCTATCCTTTATTGACCCAAGTTTAGGGTCAACTTGTTGTGTAAACGCAGCCTTTACAAACTGCCAGCATGTCTATGGACGCCTTTGAAATGTCACACGGCATTAGGGGCACATTAATGGGGGGGGGCATGGTGAGCCATTGTCCTTCCCTGCCACTTGGACAACCAAATCCATGCCAGCCTGGCAGGCTCTTGGCTCTGGGCTCTGCTGCTATCTGAATGGAGCCAGCGCTTCTACTGCCAGTGTGACATCACAGCTTCTTCCAGGTGGCACCCCAATGCCACTGTGATGCATGCAGCTCTGCTCTGACCCATTCCACGGATTGCTGAGCCAGCTGCCCCCCCTCCCTCGCTGAGTCAATGCTGGCCCCTGCTGCCTGGCCAGCTAAGGGAGGGCCTGGGCATGCCTGGCTCCTTGAGCCCAGCCGCCCCACGCCACATGGCTAGAGGGCTCTTCACTGGCAGCAACCAAGATGCTGGCAGGGCACTCGGCTTGGAGGGGGGGCTGCTCTGCCAGCTGATCCGTTCCCCAGATTACAATCTGTTCCCCAACTCGGCGGTTTTTGAGAGCAACTTCATTCAGGTTTGTGGGGTGGGGGAGTCATGAACAGGCCTAGGAGCCAGGCCAGGCTGGGTGCTGTGTCCAGGATGCCCACTGAGCCTTCTGCCTTCCCCTTTGGGCAGAGACGACGGGTGGCTGCCCCTTGGCTGAGCACGCCACTGGGAAGCCTCGGGCTGAGCGAGGAGGGTACCCTTGCCTGCTGCGCCCCCTGGTGGGAACAAGGGGGCAGCTGGATTTGGTGCCAATGGATTGGCTGGATTAATCAAGAGGGGCCTGGCCCCCCCAATTAACTCAGAGGTCTCCGGTGGGCGGGGAATGGTTTCCACAGGTCACAAAGAAGGGGAAATGGATGGACATCACCCACACACCCACCATTGTGACTCTGGCAGTGACCTCCTCGGACCCCTGCCTCCCTCTCCCCAACGTGCTCCTGATGGCCAACCATCGGGCCCCACTTCAGAGGGTCCACACTGGCAGTCCTCAGCTGTCGCAGATGGATCTGACCAGGTGATGTGGGGCCAGGATCGGGAGGGAGGGAGACATTGGGCCGGGCCTCTCCCTGCCTGGGCTGGATCAGGAAGGGGGGCAGGTTGGCACCAGAGTGGCTCAGGCTGCCTTATGGGCCCCCCCACCGCTAAGGATTCTTTGGGGCTCCCGAATGGGTCGCGTGGCATTCCCACAACCCCAATACTCCAAGCCAGAAACGGCCACCTGCTCGCTTGGTCTGACAAGAGTGCAATCATGTGAACAGACATACACACACCAGACATACACACACTTTGTGCAAAGCCCCTACCCCCACCCCAGCTGCTCCTCTGGAGAAGGAGGAACTTGGCCAGGTGTGATCCCAGGTGACCTCACACCTGCAACTCAAGGGCTGGGTGTGTGTGGGGACCATCCAAAGCCTCGTTTTGGGCCACCTCAAGTCCTCTGTAGCTGCAGATCCATCCTGGGGCTGATGCCCGGCCTCAGCTGTGTTTGCAAGACATGCTTGCCCTGGGTTACCTGGATCGTGGTTTATTCCATGAATCCTTTCCTGGGTTGAGGTAATAAACCGAAGAGGGCTGCAGGGAGGGGTTTCTTGAGGCCACTGCTTGCAAAAGGAAGCAGCCGAAGCCCCGGTTGCCAGCCAGGCATTCCGCAGAGTTGCTAGACTTTGAGTCCCCCAGGCTTACCCCAGGGGGGTCTCGCCCACCTCCCCATCCTGCCCCTCCCCGAGCATTTAGCCCTGCCTGTCCCTGACTGCCTCCGTTGCTTTGCCCAGGCTGCTCCCCCTCCGCTACGTCCGGCTCTCTGTCCACAGCGCCTCCCAGCGCATTTTGCGTCTGCAGACGGTGACCAAGACGGTGTATTACCTGCAGCTGCACCACGAACACCCAGAGGCCGTCTTTGCGCTCTGGAGCCGCCTGGCAAACATCCTGCAGAACGGCCTCTCCACCACCACCAAGGACCCGGCCATCCCCATCCACCACTGCCTGGTCTCCAGCCGCAGCAGCAGCGTCTCCAGCATCGGGCCCTTGGTCGAGGTAGGCGGCTCCCTAGACTCCGGGACAGGGCTGGGAGGGACCTAGGAGGTCTTCCAGTCCAGCCCCCCTGCTCAAGCAGGAGACCCCAGGCCATTTCGGCCAAATGCCTGTGGGGTCCCTTCTTCTTAAAAGTCCACAACTTCTGTTCCCCTGGTTGATTGTCCTCAGGGTCAGGAGAATTCTCCTCAGCTCCAGGTTGCTTCTCTCCTTCGTTAGTTTCCATCCGTTGCGTCTTCTTTTGTCTTCAGCTGCTTTGGAAAATAGGTGGATGCCCTCCCCTTCTTTGGTGCAGCCCTTCAAATACTGCTATCATGTCCCGTCCCGTCCCCAGTCCTTCTTTTCTAAGGACTAAACTGGCCAAACCCAAATCCTGCAACGGTTCTTCATCTGTTTTTGTCTCCAGGCCTTTAACCCCCGTAGGGGTTGTTGGTGTTG
>JAEANM010000054.1:21917-53199 GCA_017656035.1 Myanophis thanlyinensis | reverse complement strand
ATCTCGCCGAAACGTTGCAAAAAGACTCTGAAACTTACACGGGAAAAGACCCGAAAAGATCTAGACCTGCATACCTATACCCGTGAAAATCTACGAAAACAAATATATATATATATATATCAAATATGTGTCAACAGTGTATTGGCTTTTTTGGCTGCCGCTGCACACTGTTGACACATATTTGATTGTCCATTTAAGACTCCAAGATTCACCCAGCCTATATGTATACTTTTTCTTTGGGGGGGGGGGGGTTGCCCAAGTATAAGACTGTTCTTTTCTCTACAGTGAAGAAGTCAGCCTTTATCAAGTTATATTGCATTTGTTGTTGCAGAATCGTTAACGCAATCCACGTAATCACTATTTTTTTAACTCCTTCTCCTGCTAGAGCATCAATTGTCCAGTTATTTTTTTTAATGACTACCACTCACTATTATTAAGAACATTTATATACAATATAAAAAGCACATTAACCAATCTCCAAGAAAGACCAATCTCAATTTTAAGACGCGTGGACTTCAACTCCCAGAATTCCTCGAGTGGTACTCCACTACTGTCAGTATCATTTCCTACTTGCCGCCCATTCTGAAACCGCGGACCAATCAGCAGGTTCCCCAACAAAAGCAAACCCGTCAACCCCGCCCCAAAACACATTCACCAACGAACGGCCGACGGGCGCTGCATCCCCGCCTCGGCTCTTTGTGAGTGACGTCCCCTCACAATGTGCGGCGAGCATAAAATCGGGAACCAATCCGCTTGTTGTGCTTCGTTCGCTTCCTGTTGCCAATGTGGTCGGGGCGCATGCTCCTTGCGCTGTCCTAGAAGTTGCCCTCTGTGTAAGGCGAACAAGCTCCTGTTCCTTGATGCTGGCGGTTGAGTGAAGCTGGGTTTTTTTTTTTTTTTTGCCCGTTCCCTAATATAGTGGCAATGGCGGGAGTCCTGAAGAAGGTGAGAGTCGAGAGAGCGGGGAGGGGCGGAGGAAAGACTCCCGGATACCTTAGCTAACATTTATAATTCCTAGCCTTCCTGGCTAAAACTAGGGGATGCGCACCTTCATGCATTAGTTTTCCTAGAACAGGGATTTCCAGCCTTGGCAACTTTTAAGACTTGTGGACTTCAACTCCCAGAATTCCTCAGCCAGCTTTGCTGGCTGAGGAATTCTGGGAATTGAAGTCCACAAGTCTTAAAGTTGCCAAGGTTAGAGATTCCTGTCCTAGAAGGAATCTCTGGCAGAAACATCCTAGCGCAGATTTCTCCCCCCCACACAGACCCACCCACTTCCTATCCAGGCACTGGAGTGCTGTCCTCAATTAGATTTTGCTAACTTGATGCCCTCCTAATCGCCAGCCATGCTAAGCAACATGGAAGAGGCATCTTCCCTTAAGGGGAGCTGCAGTGATGATGGTGGCTTGGTTTGGCTCCTTTCTTAAGCGTGGGACTTCTCTGGGGGACTTTGGGCAGATTGTTTTCTCTGCCCAATATGTTTTACGGGATTGTGGTTGTGGAAATGTATGCCCCCCCCCAAATAAATAAATAAAAAAATAAATATATAAATATATATTTAATATATGTAGATTTTCATGGGTACAGGTATGTAGGTCTAAGTGTGTTCGGGTCTTTTCCCGTGTAAGATTGAGAGTATCTTCGTGATGTTTCGGTGAAGTCCCACTCGCCATCCTCAGGCTGGTGTCTTCGGCTTTGTGCCAGTGCAAGCAAAGTGTGATAGGAGCTGCTGTCTCTCTATAAATACTGGTGGGGGTGGGGCAGGTGTGCTGGGCTGGTTGGCTGTGTTGCCATCATACAGCCCATTATACCAACATCAACTCCATCAACCAATCAAGAGACAGCAATGCAGCTAACCAGCCCAGCACACCAGGCCCCCCCACCAGTATTTATAGAGAGACGGCAGCTCCGATCATGCTTTGCTCGCACTGGCACGAAGCCAAAGACACCAGCCTGAGGATGGCGAGTGGGACCACCGAAACATCGCGATCTTACATGGGAAAAGACCCGAACACACCTAGACCTACATACATACATACATACATGCATGCGCTAGTTTCATAAATGGCTGCTCTGGCAGACATCCTTCCCCATCCTTTATCAAACTTTTAGCCTTTACTCCCAGGTAAGTTTGTACAGATTGTTGTGTGATCCATTCAATAGTGTTGGACTCTTGGCAAGTCTACGGGCCAGCTCCGTCCACATCTGATCTTGCACTTTGTTCTGTGAGTTGCTCTGTGCTCTGGCTGGTATCAGCTTTGATGAGGAGTTCTTGTCGATCGACCACGATTGGGAGCCACAACATGGTCATTAAAGGAAGCAGTTGCTTAGTGAAACTGACTGCTTATGGCCTTACTTTAGCTTTCTCTTGCTTTATGGACCCGTGAAGGTCATAAATGGACTGGTTGTAAAATTTGACTTTTTCATCATTGTTACTAAATGGGGCAGCCAATAAATTAGGACCACCTGGCACGTTTTACATTCACTTGCCTTGCCATAAAGCAGGGGTCTTCAACCCAAAAAGTTGAGAGCCATTGCCTTTAAGGAATGAAGAATATCATACCTTAAGTCTATTATTGCATTTTATTTTGACTGGCCCCTTCTGTAAATGGTGAAGTTTTCACAATTGTTCTGAGCCATGCTCTTATTACATGTTTCTGTTGTTGATACTATATAAATCTGAAGAGACATTTTCTTTGGTGCACATGGAGACGCAAACACAGAGATGACTTGTTTTTCAATCTATTTACAGCCAGTGTCATTTTTCTATTGTCCGTTATTTTATTAGTTCACAGGTGCATTCTTTATCTTTTGCTCAAAGAAATGGAAATATATGCAGTCTATAGAGATGCCCAGTAGTTACATCACCTTACATCCATTCCTTTAGGCACAGAGGACTCCTTCAGATTAGAAAGTAGTTAATCCACATGACTCTCTAAGCATCTCATGATTTTTATTGTTTGGTCCATACTGGTTTGCTAATATGCTGGCTTTGTTTCCAGCTGATATCTTTTTGGAAGGGAAAAAGATAAATTGTTTTTTAGTTTGTTAAAAAGTGTGCTTAGTTTTTTTTAGACATTTAATTTGTTAAATTAATATAATTTCAGATGTTTTGGAGTTATGTAATTATGATGAACCAACATGAGATAAAATTATAGAGAAATTTTCACACTTTTGATTTAAATGTTTTTTTTTTCCTTAATACTCTAAAAATCTCAGCTTTACAATGGTACATTTTCAGGCTCAAACACTTGACATAAGTTTTGGACTTTTGTTGATAGGTTTTTTTCTTTGATCTGTGTTCTGTTGACTTGCTTGAGTTTTTTAAATGTACTTTAATTTCATACGTTCTGGAGAATTTGAAAGTGTGTACATAATATCCATAAATAACATGTTTTACAAATGCGGATTTATCCATATGCAAATTAATTAACCATTCAGATAAGTAAATCAGATTTTTTGATTTAGACTGCTGCTCAACTTAGTATATGTTTCTTCATACCTACAGACTACTGGACTTGTGGGATTAGCTGTGTGTAACAATCCACATGAAGTAAGTATAAAATACTTTGCCATGTACCAATAAAGGAAAATATTTGTAGCTCAGAGTTGAAGTCCAATTTTCCATGTTTCAGTGAAGTGATAAAGCTATTTGTTGGGTCATTAACTGAGTCTGGACCTATACTGGAATTCCCTTTCCTGTAAAGCCAATTGATTTTTTCCCTAATGGTCTTCTCTCATCCAGTCACATTAGACGTTTAGGATATCTTGAAATTGTTAATTTAAATATAAATTGTATATGAAGGACAAGGGATGGATTTCCTTGATTTAGTTGACCAGATAAAGTGCAAAGAGGAATGCACAAGAAAAGATATGGTATAATTGTACTAAAATATTCAGTGGGTAATATTCAGAAAGGTAGATCCATTTGATTTAGAAAGTTCTTATAGAGGATCAAATGTTAGAAAAGCAAATACAAGACAGAATTAACATTTTTGGATTTATGAAAAAACTTTTGTGTACGTTCCTCAATTCTAAATATGCCTTGAATTTACTTGCCATAGAAAGTTTTGTGGTAGAACTTTTTTTTAAGTACACTCATTGAATCATTTTTCTTGTTTTAATTTGAAGTACATTAATTTACCAAATTTAATTAGGTTTTAAAATCTTGCAGTAGATTACATTCAATATATTCACTTTGCCTGACTTAAAATTACTCTTTGCTCTGTACCGTGATCTTTTCAGCGCCTCAAGATTCTATACACAAAAATTCTGGATATTTTAGCGAATATGCCTCAGGATGCAGCATATAGGAAATACACAGAGAAATTTATAAATGAACGGTTTGATATAGTGAAAGCAGTAAGTATAAATTCATTGACTTTTTTGGGGGGTCAAGTTAGCATTTATCAAATGATAATTTTGATACTGCTATTTAGATCTGTTTCTTAATTATGATTTATATTAATATTCCAGTTAACTAGGTTTCTTAATGATCAGGTAGGATTTAAGTTCTCAATTTCTGTGAGGAAGGAAGTTTTTTTTCCACATGATAGTCACATGTGAATTTCCTGATAAAAACAGAATAAATGATTGAAAACAATTCGAGTAGGGAGCTCATATGATTGCAGATAGTTTGCAAAACATGGCTACTTTAAAGTTGAGCCTGAAAATTGGCTGCTATTAATCCCTTCATCATGTTTTCCCCTCCTTTTGATATTTCTGCATGAAAAAAATGAGGAACATATATGCACATATTTGTATGCTTTTGTGCAAGAATGGATTGTGACATAAATGCTTAGTATATAGGAGAGAAAATAATTGAACCTTACAACTAACTCTATAATAACTCTATCTTATTATTGTTTATGAATCTTATTCCAGCAGGTATAGGATAGCAACATGAATTCTATTCCATCTTGCATTGCTTCAGTTGCATTTGGTTGCACAACTTGAGTTGTTTTGAAATAGCAGGGAATTCCCACAAAATATATCAAAAATAAAAATATGGAACTATGATAAAATATTACAATCATAATTTAACAATTCCCGATAAGGATAACAGGATCAAAAACCAGCATTTCTATTGAATTACCTTTCTATAACTTTTATTTTTCCTGTTGAGTAAGTTAAAAAGCAATAACAGTATTTTATTTTTTTTAAAAATAACATATCCAAGATGATAACTTGTTGCTAATTGAAAAAGTGTATGAATATAGCCAGAATCTGTAGCTTTTTTTTTCTTAGACAGAATTACAGTGCTAGCCAGTATTTTGAATATTCTTCATTCAGTAACAAATCAGTTTTTATGAATCTTGCCAACTTTACGATATATGGATTTTAACTTCCAGAATTTTCCAGCTAGTTGAAGTTCAAATGTCTTAAAGTTGCTGAGGTTGAGAAACACTGAGATAGAGGAATATGCTACACCAAAGTTTCTCATTTATTTTTGAATACTTGCAGGAATCTGATGTGCAAAGGCTGGAAAACAAACTAAACTCTGGACAGCTAGAAGAAGTGATTCTGCAGGTATTTAGCAATGATTTAGTATATTGTATAGAAATTTTTGGAGAATGTCCACTAAACTGAATTTGTAAACTTAGCAGTGTGGCCTGGCAATTCTTTTTTCCTATATAAACTGTTGAGTAAGAATCTGTGTCAGTCAAAACATTATTTTAAACAAGTAATTTAATTTATTTGAAAGATATAGCCACTCAGCTTTCGGTTAATTCTATTTCCAAACAAAGATTTTAAAAAACATATAAAATCATTAAAATAAAACTATAATATGCAACTAGTTAAAACAAAAAACTTTAGAAACAATAAAAATGTGGCGCCAATCTATGCTAACCATCATAGTGAGGAGATTTGGTATTTTAAGTTCTCTTTGATTTGGGAAAGTAACTCTTATTGTGTATGCAAATTAATTTTGGAATGCCATCTTTCAGACAGTTTTAAAATAAAATCTATATTTTGTCAACAGGCTGAAAATGAACTTTCCTTAGCCAAGAAAATGTTGAAATACCGTCCTTGGGAACCTTTAGTTGAAGAACCTCCAGAAAACCAGTGGAAATGGCCAGTGTAATTAACAGTTTCAACCTTCAGTGTAAACAGAATTATTTCATTAAATGTATGCTGGACATGACTGAACTTGTCTTGATGCTATTTATGGAAACATCATCTGTCTCAATAAAATAGAGGGTCATTACATTCATCACACAGTAAATGTTTTCCAAGGTAACGTTACATTCTTCTACATATATAGATATCCCTGTAGAATAACAGAACTTTCTTTTTCCCTATTTTCATCGAGTTCATACTCTTAATTTAGTGGTAGAACAATTTAGAAAAAGTATAAGGATCCTGTTCTGAACTCTTCCACCAAAGTACTATAGAAATATACATATTTACCTATTAAGAATAAAGAGTACTGTACCAAAATTTAGATTATAAAATATAGAATAACAGAGTTGGAAGAAAGCTTGGAGGTCTTTCAAGTCTAACCCCCTGCTTAGGTAGAAAACCCTATACCATTTCACACAAATGGTTGTCCAATCTCTTCTTAAGAACTTCCAGTGGTTGGAGCATTCACAACTTCTGGAGGCAAGTTGTTCCACTGATTGATTGTTCTAATTGTCAGGATTTCTTGTTTCTCCTTGTTTCCACCCATTGCTTCTTGTCCTGCCCTCAGGTGCTTTGGATAATAGCTTGACTCCCTCTTCTTTGTGGCAACCCCTGAGATATTGGAACTCTGCTATCATGTTACCCTTAGTCCTTTTTTGCATTAAACTAGACATACAAAGAGTGTTTGCTGGAATTGGGTATGTTTCAGCCTCCAGTCCCCTAAACATCTTTGTTGCTGTTCTCTGCAGTTTTTCTCAACATCTTTTTTACATTGTGGTGACCAAAACCACGTCAACCAAATATACTATCTGCATTAGATCCTAACTATATTCAAAGGGAAAAACAGATAAATGTATGTTACACCAGGCATGTCAAACATGCAGCCTGGGGCCCGCATGCAGCCCATTATCAGTGCACCTGCGGCCCGCGCAGATGGGATAAAATATTTTAAATCAATAAATAAAATTAAGTAAGTGAGTAAACAGGAAGAGAACTCTACATGCTGTCCTGAGATCACTGTTGAAAAGGCAATCTAGACATCTAACAAATAAGCAAAAAAGCTTCCGAGGCTCCCTGGGCAAGTTGCAAGAGAAACGCCTCTCCCCTGGAGCGACAGCAACACTTCCTTAGCCTGGTCAGAGGAGCCGGTTGGGCAAGGCCGGTGCTTGTAACCTGACCCGCACCACCACCGCCATGTTTTCTGCTTGTCTCGCCATCCCAAGAGCAAGATGGGCCGCCCTCTAAGGTGCCAAGGGCGAGCCCAGCCGCTGCGGCCCAATTGAAGAGAGTGTGGCCCTCATCATAACTCAAATGTGACAATATGGCCTTTGAGGGACTCTGAGTGACATGCCTGTGTTACACTATTGTTACGCTGTATATGAATTTGTTCTTAGATCATTCTTGAGAGAATGGATGAATTCTTGAATGAACTGTACTTTGTATATTACATCCATATATATGCTTCCTCAATTTACACATACAGGAAATTAAAATCTTAATATTCAGAGTAGCAGTTAATTTGATCTGTTTTAGTCTGCTTCTTTGAAAAAAAACAGTATGTTTGAATGTATGCTTATATTATTTATCAAATTCACACAGTGTGCTGAATCATTTAATATGTTTCTAAAGGGAGCAGAACTTTTTATTTTCTGCCCTCTATTTTTTTATGTTGAACAGCATGGAGAAAGGATGTTCCAGAACCAACTCCGTTATCTCAGATTATGATTTCAACAATCTATAGTTCTCAATCTGTTAAACTCTGAGGCAACTATGATTATAGGCAAGCAAATAGAGCACAATTGCAGATTGAAGGCGTACAAAAAGCAAAATAGACAAACTAATGTGATATTTTCTGCAGTTGGAATTAGAGTTTGCAAATGTATAAACTTTAAGATCAATGTGGTCACTAAGAATCAACTTTATTATGATATATAAGCAGTGATCTCTAGAAATGTTAATGTATTATGTAAAGTAGTCATTGTAATAACTCTAGATTGGGTTTGGTGGGATTAATAGCTAAACAAGGTCCACTCAGTTGTGTGTGGTTTTTTAAAGCATATCTTTAAGCAAGCCACAAGAGGGCCCTGTATGTATGGTGAATGCTGCATTGTTTTCAGGATATGGGATGGTTAAAGGTAAGAATTAAGCTCTGAGGAGCATTTAAAATCACTATTTGCCAGCTGTAAGTTTACAACTGCATAGAATTTTACTGTTAAATAGGACTGGCTTTCATTTAGGTA
This sequence comes from Myanophis thanlyinensis, assembly GCA_017656035.1. Taxonomy (NCBI): domain Eukaryota; kingdom Metazoa; phylum Chordata; class Lepidosauria; order Squamata; family Homalopsidae; genus Myanophis; species Myanophis thanlyinensis. The sequence continues at coordinate 44,836 of JAEANM010000054.1, read as the reverse complement.
TAGCTGGCATGTTTGTTTCTACTGCTTTACTTGAAAATGGAAGTGTGATTATATTTTCTATCACTATATTAAACTTTAGGAGTTGGGTTTTAATGAGTTTCCTGAAACTTAAATAAACTCCAAATACCTGAGGACATTATTATCGAAGTGGTATTACTTGTAGCACCATATTTGTACATTTTAAAAACATGTCATGTATGACATTTAAACATCAAAATTAAAAACACCCTCAAGCTTAACTAAATTCCCTGGGATACATAATTATAGTCTTAGAAATGATTCACCAGTTTCAGAATGTTTAATTTTCCCATTCTAAGCAATTATATAATGCGACGTCCCCGTCCATCCAAGTACTAATCCTAGTGTGATTTTGAGTCCAGTTGGCGAGGTCGTGTTTATTAGCCGACATTTTAACACCACTTTAATCAAAAGGTGCGATTTAAATACAAAATCAATTGACAACGAAGCTCCGCCCTCTTTAGCAAAAGAATGAAGCTCCAAGCCAGCATGGGAGAGGTCACGTGTTCTCATAGAACTTCAAAGGCATATTTTTGAAAGTCTTCCGGAACCCGAGTTCTCGCGAGAATCTACAATGTGGTTGCTATAGATACATCATGCTGTTGTCTCTAGAGTTAAGATAGGCTACGGATCACTCGGGGGAAACTTGCGTTGAGGTAAAACCCGGCTCGACTTTTATTTTTTATTTTTTTATTTGATCAATAAAGACTTTGAGAGAGGAGTAGGCATGGAGACGGAATTATGCTTAAATGAAATAGCGACAAAATAGCCTAGGATTCTTCGAGCCCGGGACTATAATTCCCAAGATGCTTTTCGTAGGGGCGGGGTTTAAAGCGCTCGACAAGGGCTATAGCAGCGCAAAGACTTTTGGGATGGTAGTCAGCCGATGAGAAGGGGTGGGCTTCCCTCGAAAACTGATATGGCATTCTGGGAATTGTAGTCTAAGTATCGTAGTGGCACCGGCAGAGGCGCAGGAAGCGATAGTTTCATTCTTGCAAGCGGCTTGCAGGGTGAATGTAATATTAGTGCTTTGACATCTCCGCCTTTTAACTCTATTGTATTTATCGCACGCTTGACTTTTTCCTCTCTTGTTTATAAATTCCTGTTTTATTTTTGATATCTTCCGTAGTCTGCCTGTTCTTTTTTTCAATTTATAATTTGGTTTCTTAAATAAGAGTTGAATTTGATTCGCTATTCTTGCTCTTCCTAGATTGCATTTGTTTAAAATTTCAATAAAGGTAATGTTAAAAGAGAAAAACACAGTTCTTCTTTTTCTTCCTTTTTCCCCACCCCTAATTTGGGTAGGATAGTGGTGGAGTGCGGAACTCCTCCACATGCTCTGCATGTGCAACCGCACTATCTAAACATGCATGCAGCTTTTGCATGTGCTGTGCACACGCACTCACACACACATGAGCAATCAGGTGTGCATGTGTAGGAGAGCTCCAAAGACCAACTGGATTTCCTGCTGCAATCGGGCGCATGCACAGCAGAGGCCCAAAGACCAGCCAGGTCTCTGCAATCATACCTGCGTGCATGTGCAATCATATGTGCATGCTTAGCTGGAGGCAAGTTGGCCAGCAGCTTGTGTGCCCAGCAAGATGGCTCTGTGTGCCACCCGTGGCATCTGTGCCATAGGTTCGCCATCAAGGGGGTAGAACTAGCAGAGCTCTGAGTGCAAAAATGTGTATGTTCAGAGAGGTAGATTATTTTGTACAGCTCTTGTTCCTTTTGTTTTCCTGTCCGAAATACTTTGCCCACTGCAAATGCAATTGATTGGTGTCATATCTTTGTGATTACAGTGTGGGTGGGTACATAACTTTGCAGAAGTAATTGTCAACCATGGATGGATAACTCTAACTAAAACATTTGGGAGGACACAGCCAATAAGTAAATGAATCTAATCGATTAGCGTGTGAAACTTACTGACAAAAACTTTTTGATGAGCCAAAAAGGAAGAAAAGTCTTTTGTATCCAACATCTGTTTGTAATCCAGATCTGGTAGTTTTGTGAGCATGAATGATGCATAAGAAACCCTGGCAGTAATCATGTGCAGAAGTAAAGTGTCTGTTTGGAATCCATTCCTTTAGTAAACAGTCCTCAAAACAGTCAGAACACCCTGCTTTATTTAAGATGAGAAGGATAGTTGGATTGGTGTATCCTTTTAGTTATACATGTTGTTGTTCCTTAAATGAGCATAACATTTTAAAAGATCAAAATAGGCTTACCATTGAATTAATAAAGAATCATGCAGAATACATGTTGAAAGTAATGGGATGTGTCGCTCATTTTCACATCAGAAGATTGAAGAAATTGATTCGGGCCCTGAACTGGTACTACAGGGAAGATCCCAAGCAGGATCATCACAATAGTTTTTTTTACTACTTCTCAATGATATGTCCGTGGTCAACTTTACTGCTCCCATTCCGAATTGCATTCTCTACAATAATGCAGGACTGATAAATAGTATTTAAAAGTTTCAATGTTATTTCTATCATCACTTTCCTGTAACTAGACAATTTCTCTTGAATCTTAGTTAGACTTTTCAGACAAATACATCATACACATTTTCAAGTTACAGCAAAGATCATAATATTTAGCACTTGTTTTTTTCTTTAAAAAGGCACCTACCCCTTGGAGCATCATCCCCCTCCCAACTGGTCCTAATCATATTGGTCTCTTGGAAGCTCTTTAGATATGGCTCTGCCATGGGCCTGGGAAACTGGGGGAGATGTAGGGACTGTGAATTAGTTGTGTTGTCTGTCAGGTATCGATTGCACACTCTGGCAGACACAATTTTATGGTGGTTTTTTTATTGTTTTATTGGTTTTAACAGATTTCTTCTTTTGCTTACTTATTTCTGTTTGTTTCTTATTTATTATTTTGACCTGAATTGTTAAAAAGGTAAACTGAGTCAAGTATGTGAGATGGGTAGCTTCATAAATTCAACAAACAAAAGAAAAAAAATGAAATAGGGTTTACGGGAGAAAATTTAATTTAATCCATTTCTATATGACATTGGAATTCAAAGAAGATATTACTGAAAAATGTGAATTAGTACATATATTTTGATACAGTAATGTCTACTTTTAGCCTTTTGTGAAATTTGGATGGATTTTGATTATTACTTTGGGTTCTTGGGACTGTTAGCTGGATTTCATTTGCAGGCATTTTGAAGGCAATATGTTGCAAACGATCAGTTTTAATTCAAGTGGTTAAAATGTGATAGTGAACTTTAAATGTACATGTATTTACGTAGTTAAAATGACAAAATTTGATCTGAAGGTTTGGGTTTTTTTGGAAGGGGGCAGGTTGAGTTTCAACTAGTTTTATAGCCTGTCTAAGAGTATGAGGACAATTAATCAATTGAGACTGCATACTGACAATTTACTTAAGTTTAAAATCTCATTTTCTGTACATTTTGGTTTTTATTACTCCTTTCAGGCAAATGGCTGATTCAGAAAAACAGGTAATTGATCTGGCTGAAGCAGATATGGAAGACACTTCTACAGAAAAACAAACAGAAGAAATTACAGACGTTGCAGATTCTGACAAGGAGCAGACAGATACAGTACCCTTGAATGAAACAAGTCTACCTTCAAGGCAGGAATACAACATAGATTCAACAACACAAGACTTGGGTATCGCTGAGGAACCAATGCAATGGCAGGATGCTGATATAGAACAAGTACAAGGGCCAGATGCAGTAGATATCCTGAACATTAGTCAGGAGCCAGTACAGGATGGAGCTGTTGCTGAGGAGCAGTTTCAAAGGATAGGTTCTGCAGAATATCAAACCACCACCAAGGAACCAGACAGAGAGGAAGAGCTAATTGCGGGTGTGGCTGTTGCTGAAGCATTGGAGTCGGAGAGCATAGAAACAGAATCTGATGCCAGATTCTCAGTTTTTCAGACAGATGCTTTACATTTCCAAGATTTTGATCACGAAATTAAGCCAATCAGAACGGAGACGGAGACATCTGAAAGTACAGGTGCCAGTGAAGGTGCTTCTGAACAGCATCCTGGTTTGGAAGTTGTTATTCCAGAAGGCATAAAGTTGGACCACTTGGCAGATCAGCTTTCAGAAATGATAAAAAATGCTATTGTAACAGGTATATATTATGTTCAATACAGCAGTCAGTCTTCCCCAACTCATCTCAAATTTCTCACTGGAAATTCAGGCAATTACAGGCTGAATAACTTAGAGAATACTAGTTAGGGGAAAATGTTTGTAAATAATGTTTCCTTTATATGCTGCAGAAATAATATTTTCCATCTCTCACTGTTTCATAATGACTGATTAATTCTCACTATTTTAATAACATTTTCTAAAAAGATGGACTGTTGTAATACGGTATATCATGCTAGTGAAATACAGTATCAAATGCTTTGATGCCATTTTATTCCAAGAAATTCACTTTTCTTTCATCGACATTTTGTCCAAATAAAAGCTTTAGATTTATTTGAAGTTGAGAGTGAATCACTAGGCCCATGTCATTTAGTAATTCTAATCTCAGGTGGCATTTAATTCCATATCTCTTGGCTTCCTGTTCAGATATGTAATTAATCACTGCATATCCTTGTCAGCTTCGTTATAATATAACTAATTTAGAACTACAGAAACTCATTTCTAGATATTGCAGTTGTTTACAGAAGACAGCTAATTTCCATTTACTTGGCAAAGAAGGTAGATGAGTGGTTTATTTTATTTGCTTCTGTAGCTACTTTGCAACTTCAATCATTACAACTCTAAGGAGTTCTGATGTTGTTACACATATTTTTGGAGGTCTCTCCGAGAAATAGCATGACAAAATTGCTTCTTTTTCTGGCCATTTATAGAGTAGCAATTTATCCAGGAACAAGTTACTTTTAATTTGCTTAAGGATACTTCAGATAGTATCTGTTTCAAATAGTTTCAATCCATCCTATTTAATCCAACAAAATAGGCATGTTCCAGGCCCCTTCTATGAAATAGTGTCATCTTATGGAACTCAGAAAGAAATGTACATTCTCTGTTATGGCTCCTGCCATACTGAATAGCCTTTTCCCAATGTTAGGACTGCTCTGATCTTGTTGGTTTTTCAGAAGTTTTTGAAAACTTGATTTTTTTCCTTAGGCCTGGATGTTATGGGGACTTGGTCTCTGTTTGGTTTGCTTGATTAAGAAATGTTTATTTTTTGTTTTCACTATTTTTGTCATTTTTCTGTTTAATTTGGTTTTATACTTACCATCAGAGCTGATTTGCATGGTGGGCCTCCTATACCTGTATATCAAACAAATATGACTTAGTTTTTTGCCTTAAAAACGATTTTTTAATTGTTTTGAAGAGACAAAAATATGCACAAGCAAAATTTACAGCAATTCTTTACTAATTGACTAGAAACTAATAATGAAATTAATGAAGAACGATAATAAGGATTGATGTATTTGTTTTTCAGTTAAATTCATGCTGCATCCCGATATCCAGATTTTCACGAAGTCTTTTAACATCAATCAAAATGTGGAGCAAATCAAGCAGTACTTTGTAAAGCGATTAAAAATACCGCTGGATGTTTTACAAATTAGGTTGCTAGGTTTGTATCAATACAAGGGGTTTCTGTGTTTTTTCATGTATATAAATATAGACAGGATTCCAAATAGGGTTGTAATGTTTAAAGAAGCCATTGTTTCTTTGTTAAAGAACAGAAATCCATGTGTATGTAAAGAATACTCTTAAGTTAGTTTACAAAAATGGTAGCACCAATTAGGCCTTGTTCAAACTGAATATAATGTACTAAAAAAAAAAAACCACCCTGTTTTCATTTAGTGATCACAATACATTCCTTAAGTAGAAAATGAAAGAGAGAGACTGAAGATCACTGCTGTTGTCTCGTTTAGATAAAGATCTCTTCCAGGGTATTCCAGAGAGAGACTGAAGATCAATGCTGTTGTCTCCTTTAGATAAAGATCTCTTCCAGGGTATCTGTTGTCTGACCCATTTTCTTCCCTTTTTATAAAATCCTTTTACAGAGCAGAGACATTGCTCAGACAATCTTTTCCTGCTTTCTGCTGCTTTTTTCCATAGCACTCATCTAAGTGCTAACTGCAAGTTAACAGTCTCAACTCTGTGGCCTTAATTGGTTAATTAAGAACCCTCTGACCTGCTGGTGCTTTCTGTCCGAATTTTATCAGACCTTAATCCTATTCATACTGAAGACTTTTTTTTTTTTTTTGCCAGTCACACAAAATTTGGTCCTAAATGCGTGCATTGGTCAAAAAATGGTATTTTAAAAAAATAATCATTTTTGTATTTGCAAACAGTTGCTAAACAAGGTAGCCGTTAAATGAGTAGTGATTTTGGCCTTCAGGTACTATTCTCATCTTGTGATCTGCCACCACTGTATAATTATGCTGTCATTCACAGCCTATTCCTTCTTACAGAATCCCCAGGCTATTTTAATAGCAGGTATTTCTGGATGAGGTGGAAAAGTAAATCTCTGTAATTTTTAAATTACAGTTGCTATAATAGTATATTCAAATCCCCATGGGGGGGGAGGGGGATGAGGACATCCCTGCAGTTGCATAATGGGCAAAGAAACCTCAGAATCGATCTTGCCTAACTTTTCAGACCATAAAAGCTCACCTGGTTGTGATTCCTGTCTATCTGCTTGAGAAGGCTGAAAGTTTCCTTACACAGAATGACATTCCTTACTCTTTTCTTGGAATTTGTCACATTCCTTGAATGATCAAAGAAACAAAGGTAAGTGACCTCTTTATTGTGAAACCTACTTTTTTTTTCTTTTTAGGGAGAATAATGGACAATTATGAAACCCTCTGGAATCTTGGTGTAGAACCTAATGGGACAATACAGTTTGATATGTACTCATTAGACAGTGAAAAGTTTCCACTCAAAGCATACAAACTCCTGCAAGAATACTATATGCCTGATGTTATAACAGTTCGAGTTCAAACAGGTAAACAACAATCAGATGTAAAGTTTGGTTAAACGTCCAATGTTGGGTCTAATTTAATAATGCTGTTTTGTCTTAACAGAGCCAGATATTTTTCAGGATGTAAGTATAGAAATTAAAAGACCATCATTCGAAAAACCATTCTTGGGTGGATTTAGACATAAAGAAACACACATAGAATATCATAATGCAGGATCACAGACAGATCCCAAAAAACGTCCAGACAAAGAATATGAAGAGTTCTGTAGGTCAACACAGGTATGTTCAGAAAGAATGAGGACTCCGAGATAGGTACAAGAAAAATTGATTTGGAAATTAAATCTGTTTCTGTATATTAGAACGTAATAATTAAATAATTTAATTCTTTAATTTTATATATATTATTGCTTTCATAAATTAGCTTTTGATCAATTTAATTAATTTATCCCTAAAATACAAAGCAGTAGGTCAGCCCAGATATGTTCATAAAGAATGAAGACCCTGAGATACATGCCAGAAAACCTTATTTGGAAGTTAAACATTTTCCAGTCTATTAGAAGATGTTAAATAATTCTATTTTATAATTCTATGTATTTGTTAATTCAATGCATTCATAGATTAGTTTTTAATTCAGTTTAATTAATTCATACAGAGAATACTTAACCTTCTTAAAAATAATGTTTTATTTAATTGTAGACAGTGGTAGAAAGAAAAAAATTACAACAGACCCTGAATACAACTTCTACACAAATGACAAAAATTGGTGTTTATGTGTCAAATGTCACTGATAAGCTTATAGAACCAAAGACATATGTGACAGCTGAAGAATATCATGCACGACGACTTAAGGCGGTAAGTATACAGTCAACTGAATTATTATCATTAAAAAATATTGCAGTTTTGCATACTTTCCTCTGATTAAAGCCCTTAATCTAAGTTGGGTTTATGTATGTATATACCCAATTTATTTTAATCACATTCATATATCACAGGAACTTCATTTTTATTGTTGTTTCAAATATTCTTGCAAATGGCTTAGCTCCAAATATACCCAAACTAGTTAAGCAAGTTAGGTAGGTTAGTTAAAGGAATGGCATGCTTCCTACTTTCCCCAGTCTGATGTATCATACTTTCTCCTGAGTATTTCTGTATATCTGTGTCTTTGAGATTGCCATGTGTTTCAGATGTGTGAAACTTAATGTGTGAGATTTGAATCTTGCATTTCAAAACAAGTTCCAAATTCTTTTTAGTACACTTCTTTTGTTTAAATATTCTAAAAATGAGAAGTAGAGAGCTACATTTGAAGGTATTTGTGCATGGTATTGACGTTATGGACAATTTTATTTATTTGTCAAAGAGCGTGCAAAGCCCAATTAAATCAACATAATTTTGTTTGTTTTCCCAACAGAGGATCTCAACCTTTCACTGATTCTTAAACTGGTCTGTGAATTACCAGTACTTTAGGATTTATTTTCAGATTCCATAAGATTAAAGTAATCAGAAAAGGTCAACATCTTTTCTACAACATTATGATAGATTTTAATTTATCTCACGTTTTCTACCTCTGAAATATTTATTTTCATTTCCTTTGTATTAGTGAGATATTTATCAGTCAAGATGCTGCCAGTCAGGATCTCTTATGCCGCAGATGTTATACTTTGGCACAAGAGGCATTCACATATATAACAAATAAAATCTCTTTCACTCTACAATGGGAAATGGAGCACAAAATGTAATTTCATTGGAATATATAAAAAAGTAGTTCAAATATATAAGCATTTTCAGTGTCCCTTCCTTAAACCTGCAATTTTTTCCACAAATTAAATGGCACTGAACATAATAGCGGTTGTACTAAAGATCAGATTGTATCAAAGTTTTCACAGAGTTGAAAATGTATTTAATAAATGACAGTGTTTTTCTCTCTACCATTTCACAAATCTAGTGACTATCATGTTCTGCCTCAGGATGACACCCAGTTCAGAGGCAAATTGGGATAGATTTAATTTACCCAAGGTGGGACTGGATCCATATCTTCCTGTTTTGATTAAAAATCCTTCAGGGGTTGGCCCTAAGTTAATATTTGGGTGAAATCATACCAGCTGTGTCAGAAAAGGAGAGGACAATGTTGTTTTTTAACTCTTAGTTGCATAATCCATTCTCATATCAGAATGAGCTCTGCAGATTGTAAAAGAGTATAGTCTGAAATATCAAACCCTATTTTTTACCCTACTTTGAAAATATTATTTGTAAAATTTATAGCCCTCCCATCATACCTCAGAGTAACTCTGGACAGCTTTACATTCATTAAAGGTAAAAACTATTTAAACTAAAATTTTTAAATAAGTTAATACACAAGCCAAACACTGTAGCCCAATAAAAAGATGGGAAAGGTGGGATCTCTTGTTAATTGATCATAGCATATAGCTTCGTTTCTTTTTTGTTCTTGTTGAATGTTGGAAAATTATAAAATTTTAAGGGACAGTATGTGAAGGATGAATTAGAGACAGTATTACCTAATCTGGCAAGAAAAGTTCACAGAAGAAGCAAAGTTACGAACACCAAGATCCTGACAATATTAAATATACTGAACAGATTTTTATGAACTTTGACATGCTGCATTTCCTCTTATTGTTCATTTTATGAATGACTATCCCCTTCTTATAAAAATGAAGAAAATTTTAAGTACTGTTAAATATCTGCTTTTCCAGTGCTAGATAATGGGAGAGCAGTTTTGATATTTTTGAATTATAGTTTGCATCAAAGAATGAGTTGAAGATTTTGTAAAGTAATGATTTTGCCTAGTGGCCATTCAGATACTGCTGGTGATTAAGACTCTTTCTAGAGAAAAAAATATTTAAAATTTGCTAGTGTGACATGAACTGTTTGATTGACAGAATCAGTTTTTGTAGAAATATCTTACAGTACTTTATACTTTCTTCATATACTAATTTCCCTTTGTTCCTTCTCCCTATATCTAGACCATTATAATCCAAACCTATTGTCGACGATGGATAGCTATTCAATGGGTAAACAAACTAAAAGAAGAATTAAGATTGAGACTGGAATGGGAAAGACAAGAAGAACTAAGAAAACAGAGAGAGCGGGAAGAAAAATTGCTAAGGGACTATAATCGAAGAATGCATCCCAAAACAAAGGATGATTTTGAATTACTTTATCATGCCTTAGAATGTAAGTATCCAATTTCTTCATTGCCCATAAGGAAACATAAACTCTCATTTTTTCCAACAGTTTATCATAGATTAGATGCAAAACTGTAGCCACTGTTGAGAAACCCCAGTTAAACTGGAATATCTCATGCAGATCAGCAAAGTTTCAGACTTTTTCAGTATTGTAACAATTATCCAAGTCTTACTGAATGAGCTTATCATTCTTTATGTCTCATACAGTATCTGTTTTAAAAGACAGATTATTAATTAAGTAACTTATATCAAGAAAAATAAGAGATAACTGGTATTAGCTGTAAACTTAGAATTAATTATTATTAGGACTGCTAGATCTGGGCTGCAAAAATTCTTACAATTATGCCTTGATACTAAGGGGAAATAGTAAACTCTACATCTTTGTTATCACCTGTTGGTCTTCCAGATTTCTGTAGGCCTGATCCATTTGCACTTTCTTTAAAAGACGTATACCAGTTTCAACTCCTATCTGTTTTCAGCTATTATATTCAGAGATACTCTAGGTTGGTGCTTCTCAACCTTGGCGACTTTAAGATGTTTGGACTTCAACTCCCAGAATTCCCCAGCCAGCAAAGGGAATTCTGGGAGTTGAAGTCCAAACATCTTAAAGTCACCAACGTTGAAAAACACTGCTCTAGGTACTTATGCAAAATAGGGTGGCAGTTATAAGCAAGAGTGTATTGAATGAAAACATGCATAATTAAAGGAGAAGGAGGCGTTGTACTTACGTGATACGCTCCTTCTCATCGAGTGAAGAGTCAATCCATTGATTGGGAGATTACCCCGTCATTCATAGATCCATGTTACTGAGTGGAAGTATAAAAGGGCCAGGCCCGCCCTCCTGTCCCAGTTACTATGAAGTCTGAACGATTGCTGTAGATGCCTTCCACATTGTATAAAGCCCGAAATCTAACACCTGTAATACAGTGCTGTACAAACACACTATTAAGTCTGCACTGTTCATGCTGCGGCATGAACTCATAGAAACCCTTCCCTGGGCGGGAATGGATTGACTCTTCACTCGACGAGAAGGAGCGTATCACGTAAGTACAACGCCTCCTTCTCTGTCTGAGATGAAGAGTCAATCCACTGATTGGACTTATTAAAGTCAAACACAGGGTGGGTATCAAACACTAAACTTTATTATTAACTGAACTCAAAACATTCTTACCAAACTCTGCATCCGAAGATGCATAATAATCAATTCTATAATGCTTTATAAATGCAGAAGGAGATGACCATGTAGCCGCCTTACATATTTGATTGATCGGAGTCCGCGTGGCCCATGCTGCTGTTGTGGCTGCGCTCCGTGTAGAATGAGCTGTCACCCCCTGTGGTGACGGTAACCCCTGTCCCTTATAGGCTAAAGCTATGGTAGCCCTTAACCATCTTCCAATCATAGTGGAAGAAGCCTTACAGCCCAGTGAAGCTTGGTGAAACTGTACAAACAGGGCCTCTGTGTGCCTATGTGGCTGTGTCTCCCATATGTAAGCTTGGAGAATCCTCCGCACATCTAAGGGATGACCACTATCCTGAACGGAAGGCTGTGATCCTAAGCCGAAAGTGGGAAGTATCAACTCCTGTCCCCTGTGAAAGGCGGAATTTACTTTAGGCAAAAAGGTCGGATCTAACCTTAGCACTACATGGTCCCTATGAAATATGCACAAATCTTTTCTAACTGATAACGCAGAAAGTTCGGAAATGCGTCTAGCCGTTGTAACGGCAATTAAAAATGCTGTCTTCCAAGTTAAAATTCTCAAGGAGACCGAACTTAATGGCTCAAACGGAGCCTGGGTCAACATCTGTAATACCAAAGGAAGGTCCATGTGGGGTACCGATATATTACCGGTGGACTAAGATTGGTTGCTCCTTTCAGAAATTTGACTTATCATGGGGTGTTTTGACAGCAGTCCTTCAGGCCCACAATCAATTATCGAGGCTATCGCCACCACTTGCCAACGTAATGTATTGGGCTTAAGGCCCCTATCTAAACCCTCCTGGAGGAACTCCAGAAGAAGAGGAACCGAAGCGTGAGTTGGGTCTGTCGAATGTTCCCTACACCACCTACTGAAAGTCCGCCAGGTGACCTCATAAATTCTGTTTGTTGACGGCCTACGGGCAGCCTGAATTTTTTGTATGACCTTATGCGACACCTGTCTGTCAAGGTGCGGCGTTCAATATCCAGGCGGCTAGGTTGAGCCACTCCAGATCCAGATGGAACAACTGACCCTGAGCCAGTAGCTGAGGGTGCAGATGCAGTCTCCATGGTGATCTGACTGAAAGACTGAGCAGCTCCGCAAACCAGGGTCTCCGAGGCCAATAGGGTGCTATCAGTAAGACTTGTGCCTGTTCCTCCCTCACCTTTCTGAGGACCCTGGGAATGAGAGCCAGCGGGGGAAAGGCATAGAGAAGACCCTGTGGCCACTGCACTCTCAGCGCATCCACCCCTTCTGCTCCCTGTGATGGGTACCTGGAGAAAAAGCGACTCAGCTTGGCATTGTGTGGAGCGGCAAACAGGTCGATCACCATTGGACCGTACTGTACTAGGAGCTGACGGAATGTTTCCAGATGTAATTCCCATTCCGCGTGATCTACGAATGATCTGCTCAGTCTGTCTGCCCTCACATTATCTACCCTCGAAATGTGTTCCTCTTTCAGAGACAAAAGATGGTGCTCTGCCCAATTGAACAATTGATGAGTCTCGGCCATCATGGCATGTGACCTTGTTCCCCCCTGGCGATTTACATGTGCTTTGGCAGAGATGTTGTCGGTCAGAACTAACACATGGCAATTCTCTACAAATGGTTGAAATTTGAGAAGAGCTAAACAAATTGCTCTTAGTTCGAGCCAATTGATGCTGTGTGTTAGTTCTGACTGAATCCATTGCCCTTGGGCTGTATGTCATTATAGATGTGCCCCCCAGCCTTGAAGACTGGCGTCCGTGGTGACTATCATTCTGGTAGGCTCCCAGAAAAGGCAGCCCTTGTCGAGGTTGGTTGGTTTCCACTACCGAAAGGATCGAAGAACCTTCATCGGTATCTGTAGTCTGCAAGACAAATGGCTGGTGCCCCTGCGCTGAAACAGTAACAGGAGCCACTGTAGAGGTCGAGAATGTCGCCTGGCCCATGGGACGATCTGGAAACAGGAAACCATCTTTCCAAGTAGCTGGGAGAGTTGGTGTAAGGACGGTCTTGTCTGATGCCGCACCTGATTGAGAAGCTCGAGAAGGCTCTCCTTCCTGTCCTGCGAAAGAAAAACCAGCGTCCTCTCGGTCTCGATCACTGCTCCTAGATGTTGAAGACGCGTTGTGGGCCTCAAGTGACTCTTGGCCCTGTTTATTGAGAACCTGTGGTCTTGAAAGGTTTCTATCGTGACCTGTAGATCTCGATGCACTGCTGCTGCTGATATCGACTGGACTAGAATGTCGTCCAGGTATGAATGGACGCGGACCGGCTTCAGATGGAGGTGAGCGGTGAGTATTGCTACGAGTTTCGTGAATATGTGTGGTGTTGACGACAGACCGAATGGTAGGGCCTGGTACTGAAAGTGGAGGCCCTGATATGCAAACCTGAGGAACCTCTGGTATGCCGGATATATTGGCACATGTAGATACGCTTCCGTTAAACCTAGGGACGATAGAAAGTCCCCTCGATGCAACAGAGCTAAGATGGTGTGAAGCGAGTGCATTTTGAACCGGCGATACTTGACGTAATAGTTAAGGTCCTTCAGATCCAATATTGGTCTCCAACCCCCCGAGGCCTTTGGAATCACAAACAGATTGGAATAAACCCCTGGCCCTGAAATTCGTGTGGTACTGGGACGATGGCTGCAATGCGGAGAAGGTGATCTATTGCCTGCCGTATGATGACTCGTTGCTGAGGGTTGCTGGATGGCCTGCACTGCACAAACCTGTGCGGTGGTATCTCTTCCAATTCGATGGTGAGGCCGTATCTTATGGTCTGTCGAACCCACACATCTGTTGTGGTGCGCTACCATTGATCTGCGAAAACTTGCAGATGGCCACCAATGGGAGGGTCCTGTCCAAAGTCACTTTGATTTCCTGTATTGACGTCCCCTATCGCCTCTGAAGGATTTGTTGGCATAAAGTTGTCTGTTTGCGTATGGCTGCTGCCTACCTCGAAATGGCCGCTGTTGTTGCCGGTTTTGCCGATAGGAGAAGTCCTTCCGGTAGGAGGCCTCTGAGCGGTATGAATTATCTGCTTGATAGTTAGAAAACCTCTGTCCCGACAGGGAGGGTTCATCATAACTGCGAAACTGCCTACGAAAGGGGGCCGATCTCTTCCGAACTGCTGCTTTATAACCTGATGCCATCTTCTTCTTTCCATCCTTAGTCTCTGAGAGGACAGGATTTAAGGCGTCCCCAAATAGATTGGTCCCATGGAATGGTGAGGAAGCTAACTTCCACTTTTGCTTCTGATCCGCCTGCCAATTTTTGAGCCACAACATACGTCTAGCTACCACTGATGAGCCTATAGCCCGAGCCGAGAACTTGGTTGCATGGAGAGTGGCATCCTCCGAAAACTCCACTGCCGCTACAATCTTATTGATATCTTGATGGAGCCTGACATCTTCAGTGGTAAGTCTAGCTTGTAGCTGGCGCAACCAAAGCAGCATGGCTCGATTAAAAAACGATGCTGCAGATGCGGCTTTTAAAGTCCATGCTGAGGCTTGGTGCCCCCTATGTAACACTTGTTCTGAGCATTTTTCCTCCTGGTGCAAGGTCTCCATTGGGTCAGTGATGATGGCACTGTTCGTTGCTAAAGCCACTATTGGATCATCCACTTTCGGGGGATCTACAGATGCTGAGAAGGTAGCCGGCAGATTATAAAACCTTTTCTCTGAATTCAGAGGAGGTCTACGTGCAGCTGGGACTTCCCACTGCTTCTGCACCATGTCCGTGACTAGTAATGGCACCGGAACTTCCTCCATCTTAGCCATCTGTGGTGCCAAAAGTAATTGCACCATTTCTTGGAGCGATGGCTGGTATCCCCCTGCTGCTGTGGCTGCTTTATCGGACAAAAAGGTGATTGCCTTTGCCTTATTAAGGAGAGTTCTGAACAATGGCGCCCTAAAGAGACCTGATGTCGTTTGCGGTTCGGCTGAATCCTCTCCATCATCAGATAGAATAAATTCTTCATCCCCCAAACACAGGGAGCCTTCATCTGAAGAAGAAGAGGGTCCCTCTTCCCCTGTGGTCTGGTTAGCTGGAATACGTCTTTAGAGACGGGAAGTTGAAGTTCGTCTCCCGGTGCTCGTGGATGCCCCTCTTTTTTGTTGTGTCATGGTGCTCGCTATGAGCTGCTTCATTTGTGCCAGGAGGTTGTCTTGCATTGACGTTAAGGATGCCGAAAGATCCTGAGCACTGGTGGACCTGTTCAATGCCTCTGTCTTGTTAATTGCTGTAGTTGCCGTGCCCTGCACTAATTGTGCCATGCTCGCTTGAGGAGCAATGTAAATCTCTCCTGTCTCCCTCTCCGGTGGTGGTGAAGGGGACATATCATGTAATGGCCTGCCCCCAAGTGTGTGGGGGGAAAGCAGTCTTGGATAATGAGGCCCAGTGGGTACGGTTCATGTTTCCTCCGACTCTCGAACTTGCACTGACCTGGCCCAATCGATATCTAGTGCCTGCTGTCGGTCCATGGCCTCTTTATCCACTTGAGTAAAAGATGCAGAGGCCTTCCTATTCTTGGACCGTTTGAATGATGCATGGGCCTGAGAAATGTGCTTTCTCTTCCTGGTACACTTGTGCCCTGGTAGCGGAGACAATGCCCTGTCAATGTTTTTGTCCATGCCTAATGAATGATAAAAAGTGAAGAGAAAAATACTTTTAATACATCTTTAACCAGAAAACCCCATAAGGAAGCTGTTTGATCCATTCTAAAATCTTTGTTGTTCCATTGGGTATTAGCTGTGAATACCCTCCCTTTGTGGATTAGGCCATGCCAGAAGGTTCCTGCCTCTTTAAAGTCTTTAAGCGTTAGTTGGAGCTGAGCTCCGCTCAAACTATGATAAGGCCGGCCCAACAATCTACCCCAAGGTAGTCCCTTTTACTCTTTACTAAATGGCCGCCTAGTGCCTCTCTTGGCATGTAAAATGGCCTCCGAGTGCATCTGGTGCCAGTCAAAATGGCCACCGTTTGCCTCTATTGTAATTCAAAATGGTGGGCGCACTCGCGTCCCACGACTCCCGCCAAAACCAACTGATTGTCTCCGAGTCCTGTGCGCCTCCCGCTGTGTAAGAGCATTCTTCGTTGTTTGAAACCAATGGCGATCGCATTGCCGGCGGCTGCGCCACTTGCAAACATGCTGACTGCGCTGTCAGGGTCCTGGCGGCTCTTCGAACTCATAAGCTGATCGGCGCTGCGTCCGTAGCCTTGGATGCTGCTTTGGACAAAGCCGGAGGAGCCATGGTTCGGAGGCATCCCCTCTTCCTCCGCTCACGTTTTTTAAAATGTCGGGGACCGTCTCTGCCGCCGAGACTCAGCTGCGCTACTTTGGAAATCAGCTGTAACACCTTACTCTCGACGCTCTGTCCTCCGTTCATCCGAAGCAGAAACGGATTTCGTTCCCAGATCCCTGACAGCAATCCAGCATCATTTCAGTAAGCCCTTTTCTTAACAAAGAGCTGTGCCTCAATTCGAAGCTCCAGAGGAGCTTCTGCCCATTTCTTTTTAACCCCCTGTTTAACCCTTTATTTCTGAGGGACCCCCCCCCAACTTAGGGTTATCGAATAGGGAACGTCTATTAATTCAATTATCTTAATCAGTTGGATAACTCACTGTGAAAAGAGGCCCTTATCCTCTAGTAAATTCCTATTGAATGTTCAAAAGTCGTTTGGATCTCTATGATGACTGAGTAGGAACTGGGACAGGAGGGTGGGCTATAACCCTATAACCGTGATGGCGAATCTATGGCATGAGTGCCACAGGTGGCACGCAAGCCAACTTGCTAGTACACAAGCTGTCGGCCAACTTACCTCCAGCTGAGCATGTGCATACGATTGCACGGGCACACATGCGCAATTGCAGTAACCCAGCTGGTCTTCAGGCATCCTCTGTGCATGCATGAAATTGCAGCAGGAAATCCAGCTGGTCTTTGGTGCTCTCCCGCGCATGCAATGCGGTTGCTCACATGTGCGTGAATGCCCAAGCGCAGCACATATGCATTGCATGTGCAAAAGCTGCATGCATGTGCAGGTAATGCAGTTGCACATGCAGCACACAGGGAGGTGATGCAGTTGCATCCGCAGCAAGTGTGGATGGCACGCACAAAAGACGTACGTACTTTTCAGCACTCGGTAAGTAAAAGTTTTGCCACCACTGGTCTATATAGATAGCCCCTTTTGAGGAAGAGTAACTTTTTGATAATTTAATGTATGCTAAAAGGCTGATAGAAAATAATAGGAAATAGAAAATAAAATTCTGTTTTGTTACTGTTCCCATCCCCCAATAAAATTTTTATAATCAGTTTGAAATTCAGATTGCTAAAGTATAAAGCTCTTAAAATTGGCCAGGAAAGTTACAGAAATCCCTCTGCTTTTGTCCTTCAGCATGTAAATGACTTTGGTGCAGGCTTTTTATATGCAAATTTCCAAAATGTGAGCTTCATTTTTAATGATGTGTTTATATTTTAATACAAATTGTGGCTCTTTAAAGGTTTCTTTTTTAGAATTATGTTATTATTTAAATGAGCAATGCATTAGTAGCACAATATTTTTTTTAAAAAAAAATTGTAATAAAGGATAAAATAATTCTAAAAAGGGAGAAGTATTTAATGTCAGAAGTTGTTTGTTTCAACCTTGTCCTAGTTAGTAAGGTAGAACACTAATAAAATTATCATAAATACAGACAATAACTATGGCCATTTTGTGGACAACATTTTTAATTCATCGTCACATTCTTCAGTTCAGGATAGGTGCTTTGGTCAATAAGCACTAGGTCTTATTTTCAGGGGGTGTCCCCATGTATGGGAGGCACATTTCTTCTGCTTTCTTGCAGTGGGGCAGGAAGCCATGTGGTACACCAGTGCCATCACCATGAGGTGGGGAGGTTGGAGCTGCTCCATGTGCCCTGCACCAGCTTATCTCAGGGCCCCCATAGCCAGGCCACCCATGCCCCAACATCTGCCTTGCCTCATGATGGCAGCTCCGGCAGCCCCATGCATCAGGACGCCGCATGGCCGCCAGCCCACTTCTGCTTGCTCATGGCTGCAAAAGAGCAGGAGGCCGAGCAATGCACCAGTGCTGTGGCCATGATGTGAAGGGTGGTGGAGCTGCCCCATGCGCCCTGCACCAGCTTACCTCATGCTTCCTACAGCCAGGCCATCCATGCCCCGACACCTGCCTCATTTTGTGGCTGTGGCTGCAGCACACCAATCAGCCTCTTGCTCCATTACAACTGCAAGCAAGCAGAAGAAGTGGGCCAGCCGCCATGTGGATTCTTGCTGCATATGGTTGATGGTGCTGAGGTAAGCCAGTGTGTGGGGCAGCTCCACCACCACCACCTCACCCCATGGCCACGGCACCACGAGAACCTGATATAATGGGCAGGTTGTATAATGATATACCTGATATAATGGGGGGTGGGGGGTGTTTGTAGATCTTATTTTGGGGGGAATTGGGGATATATAAAATGCTGTTTTACAGCACTGTTCCAAATTACGCTGATCCAGAAGGCCATGTAAACTTATGACATGCTCAGTTAAATATAAGATAGTGGTTTGATAAGACCTAAAAATTAATTAATTAATTAGTATCTTATCTTTATTATTTTTACAAATCACTCAAGGCAGTGGACATGTTCAACACTCCTTCCTCCTTCTATTTTCCCAACAACAACAACCCTGTCAAGTGAATTGGGCTGAAAGAGAGTGAGTGGTCCAAGGTCACTGTCAGCCTCTATAGAACTTCCGTATAATTTCTGCTTTTAGTTTTTTCTTCTGTCGGCTGCCATAGTAACGGGGGGAGGGGGGAGTTAGGGTTAGTGAGAATGCTGCATATTTTCTTCAGGTCAAGGTTGCGTTCCGTGGGACGTACGAACATCTCCAACTCCACCTTGCCGATGCCGCATGACCTGTGCCAAATTTTGGATTGGATGGACTGGGCAAAAAGTTGAGGGGAGGGATTTTAGTTTCTTTTGGTATGTGCGTTTTCGCGGTCTTTTGTCAGACCTTGCTTAGATTTTCTGTAATCAGCCATGCTTTAGTAAAATAATACCTGTTTTCAAATCTCATGGATCCAGGGTTTTTATTTCTTGAAGCTTGACCAAGACAGAGCTGACAGTCACCCAGCTGGCTTTGATGGCTAAGACAGAATTAGAACTATGGTTTCCCAGTTTCTTGGCCTGTGCTTTAATCACTAGACCAGTGCTTTAATCACTAATCACTAAACCAGACTGGCTCTATTAACATTTCCATGGCATCAATTCTACAGAGACTGTTAGCTGTTTTCACATATTAATACAGCATATGTCCAAAAATAATAATTATAAAAAATACCTCCCATTAAAACTAGTGTGCCTCTTTAGTTGCTACTCCTGGGAATATTGTAGATCAGATGTTCTACTTTTATTTTGACTGCACTTCTGAAAATCATGAGAGACTATGCCATTGGACTCTGAGGTAAAATTATGCCATAATTTTTCTGTGTTGATACAGTGTGGAGAAAAGAGGAACTTGAGGGCATCAACAGCACTTTCTCTGGAGCTGAACGGAAAGCAGCTCTCTGTGGACTTCTAGAAAAAGAGACCCAGCTGATTGCTTGCATTGGGAAACATAAACTAAATGCAGTAGAAGAGAACCAAGAAAAAGCAATCCTGTCCTTTCTGGAAAAGGTCAGTGAGATAATTTCTGTCTTAGTGTACCCAGAGTTCAAAAACCCAAATTAACATTTGCAAACTAACAGCAAACCGAAGAAAAGCACAGTAATTAACTTACCAGTTGGAGTTATGATTTGTGAGCTTTATGCATGTCTGGCAGTAAAATTGGCTCATTAGATATGGTTATTAAAAGTCTTTATGTATACTCATAAATTTGATGAGAATTTCTTTTCACCTATGTACAGAGAAGCCACCACTTACATTTTAATTTACTTAATTACATCTTATTGAAAATGATGCTAACGCTGCCCTCTATAACCTTTAATTAATACTGCATTATAGGCACATAGGGTAAATTTATTGTAGTAATTCCATTCACATTACCAGGATTTATATTCTACAATATCTTATTTCTGTCACTCTTACAACACCAGACCCCTTTGGCTCTGCTTCAGGAAAATATATTTGAAATTTTGTGTAAGGCTTTTCAGGAAAACTAATTATTTCACATGTAATATAAATTTTCTGTTGGGACAGAAGTATTTAGAGGAAGACTGCAGCATCAATAAATTAACTATACCCATCGTCCTGTTTTATCTTCAAGTGAAGAAACTGGTAGAGTTGCATCTCAAGAAGAATTTAGTTTTGGTCTGACTTTCCTGTGTAGATCATATTGCTGCTGGATAGTTTGAAGTTGTAACATGTCAGATAATTAATGGCAATCCTTTTCTTATGTCATTTTTAAGCTTCCAGTGCTTATTCCTTTTCAAAAGTCTAGCAAGGATCTTGACAAACTTGAGTACTGGGCCTTATTCAAAAGATGCAGTTCAGTGATGAGAAGAATAAGATCCTGCATTTAGGCAGGAAGAACCAAATGCATAGGTTCAGAATAGGCAGTACTTATCTCCACAGTAGTAATTGTGAGAGGGATCTAGGTGTCCTGATGGATTACCACTTAAATATGAGGACCAACCAGTAGTGAAATTCAGCCTGGTCACTCCGGTTCAGCCCCTCCCACTCACTCCTGCTCTTTCCTGTCTCATTTACCCTTCCTTTTTTTTTTTTTACTTATCTGAATTACACAGAGCAGCAGTCTTCACCCAGGCTGCCTCCTGTAAGTAAAAATAAGCAGTTAACCGATAGCAAAATCAGTTGGATTCCACCACTGGCTCCAGCCATGTGATTCTTTTATTCTAATTGTCAGGGATACTTTAAGCCAGGGGTGGGCAATTGTGGCTTTTTTTATGACTTGTGGACTTCAAATCCCAGAATCCCTGGGCAAGGCAACCTAAATAAAATGAAAGAAATGTTTTGAGGTGTAAGTGTAAGGGTTAAGCCTGGGTTCTTTTATGACCTGTGTACTTCAAATCCCAGAATCCCTGGGCAAGGCAACCTAAATAAAATGGAGAAAACATTGTGAGGTGTAAGTGTAAGGAACTTCAAAATGTTTCCTCCATTTTCTTTAGGTTGCCTTGCCCAGGGATTCTGGGATTTGAAGTACACAGGTCATAAAAGAGCCACAATTGCCTATCCCTGCTTTAAGCCAAAGCAAGTAAAAAAATGTAAACTGTAAATTTAAAACGTTGTTCTGCGTTGTACTCTGTGTACGATGTTGTTTCAGAGGACAGTTGAATCTGCTCACATATATGATTTGAACTAAATACCCAAGTATTTCATTTGTATATTAGTGTTTTCTTATAATTATATCTAACGAACTTAGAGTTCTAACAGTAAGATGAATTCTTCATTAGAAGAATATTCAGACTGAAATTAAAAGTAGGAAATTAAAGATGGTAAATTAACCATTAATTTGGAATAATAGAAAATAATAGCAAATCATTCAAATTCAAATAATAACAATAAAGCAGTAGATAAAAAAAAGACATAAGAATAAGAAATTATAATTTTTAGGATAAATGTCTTAAATTGTTTATCCACCTCTAGATGTCACTAGCAGCCAACACTATACTTGAAATAAACTTAGAAGCTTTGAGGCTTCCAAATACACAGCATACAATAATGTACAATATCCATAAATATTGTTTTGCCTAATTTTAAAATTGCTTCATTTCTATTCTTCAGTTTCCCCTCATAAGACTTCTTCCCTGCTAGAGACTGTATCAGGAGAAAATATATAGGAAACCTTACCAACTTTATGCTCTAAATCCAATTCCCTGCTGAAAGAGAAAATTAGATGGAAGAAGCAGTTTAATCAGCAAAAATCCTACTTCAGTTTAATAAACAAAAATCTCCCTTTCCCATCCCACTGCAAGAGAGACAGAGCTATCTAACTGTAATTTGCTGACAATTGACTCTCAAGGTTGTTTTGAATGACAGCAGAAACTAAGCAATGGTATATTTAGGAAGAACCAGAGGGTGTGTCTGCTAAAATGTGGGCAGGAAGAGAGGTTCAGTGGAATTACCACTGACGAATGGATAGAGATATTATTATTTTTTTCAAGCAGGAGGGAGAATAGTGTTGAGTAATGTGCCACAGAGCTCCCTTCTGGGTCCAGCCTAATATTATTTTAAAAAATTATAAATGCTTAAAACAAAAGAGTGCAAAGCACACACATATGGAGTTGACACAAAACTAGATGCAAAAAAAAAAAAATACTGTTCAGAGAAAGCTGCCATCTTCTAAATGGTTACAAAAGTTGCACAAGATGAATAAGACCTGTCTTATGACTTGGTAGCTCATTCTGGTTTTACTGATCCTACACATAAGACGGTGGTTTAATCACAAACTGTATTTTGAAAATCTTCTGAAATAGTTCAACTTTCTTTCTCTCTTTGGTTCAAGGTTTTAACTGCCTAGGTTGATGTACCTTATTTTCACTTCCCTAGACTTTTTCCAGCTAGGGTCTGCCCAATTATGTGCAAATACATGCACATAATTAAACCATTAGCTAATTGCTCTCTCTCTCTCTCTCTCTC